>WSYH01000025.1:37195-78517 GCA_036426205.1 Ascaphus truei
TAATTTTCCATAAATTGACTATACTACTCTATGGGTTTTGCGCTTTTTCTCTTTTTTGTTTGTTTCTTAGTTACTACACCAACAACCAACATGGCACACCCAACGTCATTTCGTTGGCTAATACACCAACTTATGGGGGTATGCCGGGGTGAGGGGCGTAGAGGAGTATTTATAGCCCTTATGAGAAATCTAATAGGTGGACTGTAAACTACAAATTACTGTGCAAACAAGTGAACTTAAACTTTAAATAAAGTACAGTCATAATATATTAATAAAAAATACATAAATGTGTATACATATGTGCTTTTATCAAAATGAATGCAAATATTCTATTGAAAAACAATGTGATGAGTGAACACCTATATAAAGTGCATAAATATGGATGTGTATACTAAATAAATACACCAACACTGACGTTTTTGAGAAAAAATTAAAAGACGGAATGATTAAAATTTTAGAGGATAAAAATCAAAATTGACGCCCTAAAAGGTGTAATTATATAAATATGATACTAAGCAAAGACTACACCGGGGCATGTTAAACAAACTAATATCACTACTGGCCAAACAGACTGCAGAAAACCAGGATACTACACGATAGTGCTTGTATCAGGATTTCATTGAGACCCCCTGGAACCAAGTTAAGAAGCTTGAATATCCAGTAGGTTTCTCTACGGGAAAGAGTTTTAAATCTGTCGCCTGCTGATAGGGAGGGTGAAATGACATCAAGTCCCATAATTTTGAGACCATCATTTTTTTTTGTCATGGCATGAGAAAATGTTTGACAGTGACTAGTAATACCGTTCACTATGTTTCTCCGTGCTCGAGAAACCTCACACAGAAGGGCCGTGTAGTGGGCCCACATGCTTACATTGTTGTATGTTAGCGATCGATCCCTGGACGGAGTGCTATGGCAGGACGTCTTAGCACAGACAAAATAGTGACCACTGATAAAAAGACTTCATGAAGGATCATTTTTCCAACTAGAAAAACTATCCAAGGATGAAATGAGAGACTGGTGGGACAGTGTCTCTATGCAAAAACTATTGGATGAAAAAATGATTCTAGAGGTTTGAGGATTTAAAAAAAAAAACTACTTTCCTCACCAGTGAATCATTCACAGGTGAATGCAATTATATTTTAACCAATTGCTCTAATTCTCTAATGAGATTACTGATTAAATATAGGGAAGGAGAACTTGAAGAGATTGTGGTTGAAAAAGAAACCATTCAGACATTTTTATAAGATTTTAAGGATATAGAGGGGTTCTCCTCATTGATGACAACACGCATGCCAGGTAGTAGAATTTGAAATGTACTGGCGGGCAGGAAAGATGGTATGATGAATAGAGATAAGGAGGATTATTCCACCAATAGGGTGGACTCCTGGAGACCATTAGACCCAGTAATTCCAAGGGTACATCTGGTTCCAAAATAATAAATCTAGGGGATATGGTAAGAACACACCTGGGCGGGTTGGGCCAGTTCCATCTAGGCAAGATGGAACTACATCAGGATACTTTGGAGAATCGTTCTCTGGAGCATGATGGTGCTTGTTCTAGGAGTGCCTGCGCTGCAAACAGTTAGAACAGGGTTCCCATTCTCCTGAACGACTAGGACCCAAACAAGTTCGGAAAATGGATTCACATAAGGATGGTGATGATCATCTTTTTTAGAGAAGGTTTAAAAGGCCAATCACTGAGGGAAAAACCTTGGGTTCCACATTTGGAATCAAGCCTGTCCTGCTCCACTCCCCCCATCGACTTAAAGAGGGAGAACATGGGGAAGAGGAAATAGGGCAGGGATAGAAATACTGTACAATAAAAGAAAGCAGCAAGATTGAGGCGATGGATTGTGCCTGAACCTATCTGCATTTTCAAATCTTTCCTCTCATATACTCCCTGACCAAATTAATTTGTTAAAATGATGTCTGTCCTTTTGCCCTAATATGAATTCAGAATTCATTTGAAGTTTGTTGATTTAAACGTTCTATTCGAAAACTGAGACTAAAGGGTTTTGCTTTTTAAAATGACGGAAATAAAAGTAAGCCTATTTTTGATGTAGAGAACATACTCATTTAGAAGATTTGGCTGCTTTATGGTCAGAATCATGAATATTTGTCCACTCAACACCTGATGGACTCTTGTACTGATAAAGTTCCTGTCACATTGGCTAGTGGTGAAGATCGCCCTATTGTCCAATCTCCCTTAGAGCCCAGTCTCTCTTTTTGTATCAACATAAGGGAAATTATATGAACCTTTTACACTTTCGTTAATCATGATTTTCAACAATTATGTAAAGAGCAGTTTAGTAAGCCCTTCAGAGAAATATTTCTTGGGGGAAGAATTAGCAAAGAGGGAATTGCAGAAAAAAGAAGACATTGTTATACGACAGGCTGACAAGGGAGGAGGGATTGTTTTTCAAAAAGCGAGTGGTCTATATTAGTGAAGCAGTCGCCTCCTGTTCAGATGCAGTCTTATATTAAAATTAAATCTGATCCCACCAAGCAATATCAGGCAGTCTGCAATCTGTATTGAAAGAAGCCCATCTTAAAGCATAATCACTGATATAGAATATAAGTGTAACGGGTTTTCGACCCGACCTGACCCACCCAATTCACATTGGCCCTGTGGTCTACCAGTCCCCATTACATGTGGTAGTGTCTGGTGGTGCACCTGTTGGCAACAGACTCCTGAGTCTCCCGCATGATGGTGTGTGGGGAGGACCGTCCAGACAGAGCTGAGGTAGTGTGCTGAGTCCTACCTAGTCCAGTGCAGCGCCTCCACCTCACAGGGTCCCTGGTCACTGGGGATGGTCCTGGTGAGAACTCCTCGGTGGTGCAGCCCCTGTGCAATCACTTGACTCACACACGAGGGTTTCTGTGATCAGCTTCATCTTTATTGATACGGTGGGCTAGCTGCCCTCACAATGGGTGTCTCTAGCCATCATGGTGCCCGTGCTTCTTAAAAGGTATGTCACCTTGATCAGGGATTCCCTATCCCAGCCGGGATATCTGTATTCTGCGCCAGGTCCCTGGACACAGACTCCTACTGCAGCTATTAGAACATAACTGTCTAACTACTTGAACTTGAACTTGACAGAACTCAGGTCTCAGATAGAAACTCCTTCCAGAACTAACTTTTGACACAGTGCGTGCCTATATACACTCTGGGGCTGACACACCTCTGAATCACTAACCATGGAGTCAGAGCATGTGACCACCCATCCATACACAGGGCACCCCACCAGGGGGTGAGGGCAAACCTCCATAATTACTGCTGGCATGCCACAACTTACAGGCCTTACTGTCAGCAGGAGAGATGACTGTAGCCATTTTACATGACCGCTACATAAGTTTCATATTGCACACTATTTTTATCATTACCCAAGGTGCACAAATCCTTTATTAATCCCCAGGCAGACCAATTGTTTCTGGGACGGACTCGATGACATCAAACTTGTCCCAGTATGTAGTTTATTTTCTACAGACCCTTGGACATTGCGGAACTTATTCGGGACAGTTTGCATGTCATTGAGTCCATCGCTCAGATCAAGTGGCGACCTTCATATTTGTGGAGCCCTTGTGACGTTCAGTACTTACACCTGTATTGATCATAATAGGTTGTCTGCGGTTAAACACTTTTTAGTTGGTGATGGTGGTAGTGTCATGGGAGATCAGGTTCTACAATATAAGACAATATATAGAAATGTGCACACCTCAAAAAGAAAAATAATGATACAGTTACCGGTGCTCCAGTGTTTGCACGAAAGCCTGCAATCAGTCCTCAACAGATGAACAAAGGAACATAGGGCACAACGGGTTTAACAAATCAAACTCATTTATTGAGCCAACACATTGTGTGTTGGCTAAATAAATGAGTTCATTTGCTAAACCCGTTGTGCCCTATGTTCCTTGTTCATCGATCAGGTTCTACAACACTTTTTAAACTGGGATCATTTGATTGAGCAAAATAAATGGTAATTTATTTCTTATAAAAGACAGACACACAGTTACACCATTCAAGATTAACACACACACTAGGGATGGGGCTAACAAATAAATCTGTTTCCGGAACGAAATTCCTTCAGATCACCTTTTAGAGCACTTTCCAATGACCGGTAGTTACTCACAAAAAGTCCTGGACATCTGTTACTTCGGCTGCTGTTAGTGTGGCGCTTGGAATCTCCTTGGAATCTATGCTCCCCTTGGCGCAGGCCCTCTTAAGCGCTCAGGCTCTCATACACTCACCTGGACAGCTATCAGAGCGTGGGAATTCTCTGCCAGCCAATCACCGATTTGCCAGTATTGTAAAACAGGGCGGGCACTTTTTCTCAGGTAGCAGGGGGCATGGGTTTACTTGGCCCCTCCGCCTCTTTGCATAAGAGCCCACCCTCTGCTCAGGCTCCACTCTGTTGGATTTTGGCAATGGTGTAGCTTGCCTTGTGTAGGCTAGGATATGGGTATTCCAGAATAAGGGCAGTGCCCCTCCTGTCCTAACACCTAGGCATCTGTGAGCCTTTCAAGTATGGTCTCCGGACGACACAGAGGCACCAACTAGTAGCCATCTGTGTCACGGTGGACCAGAACTTATCAACACTTTTTATATTTTGGGATTCTCGATTGAACACAAGGAGGCAAAATAAATTGTCATTATTCCTTGATAGACAAACACACGACAGCTTCAGAATACACTTAATACAGCACACTGGATAGGGAAGCGAAATAAAATGTCCTTTGCAAGAAAAGCGCAAGAAATGCAGTCTGATTCAAAGTGTTTGGCTAGATCTCAAGTTGCCGATCTAATATCTCGCCAAATGAGGAAAGTTCATAAGAATTCGTTCGGGAGTCACCAGGGCTAATGAATTCCGGGGTTTGGGTGTTGAATCCTTGGTTGCGATGTTATTAACCCCTTGCATCCTGGAACCGCTACCGTGTACTCGAAACAAAATCTTGTGCAAAGTTTGGTTACGTCATGAATCACACTGGGGATAGCTCGGTGGGCAGGTTATAGGGTTCACAGACCTATCTATAAAATGCATGCCCAATCCCCTGTGGGAACATTTAACCCACCAATCTCCAATTTGCCCGTAGTTTGCCAAAATGGGCAAAAAAGGCTTTCCGGTTTGCATCGCGCATGTGTTGGCTTGACACCCATGCAACTTAGCATACCTGGGGTACACCCCTTATCTGGCGACCCTGAGTCTGGGGGTTGGCTCCAAGGTGTGAATGGTCATGCTGAGTACCGGGATCTGGCACTCAGCAACGTCCTGGCCAGTTTCACACTTGGAACTCTGAGGCTTTTCATCCCTGCGGCTTTTCATCCCTGCATTTCACTAGACTCAGAATCTCCCACTTAGCGGGACCTCTTTGAAGTGCAGGAAGGAAAATATCCTCAGCTCATTCACTCATGGCACATTTACATGCCAAAGGATTTCTGCCGGGCTTACAGAAAAAACTCTTCCTGCACATTTTAAAACTAACAGTATTCTATACTTTATTAAAACATTATGTTCTGGGGGTGTCACAACTGTAATTTTTGTGTGTGCGTGGTTTATTTATTGGGACTTGCACACCAAAAATTAGAGTGCTAGCTGTCTCCGTTCGTGAGTTAGCCCGCTTAATTGAAAGGCTTGCTGGTGGGAAGCCAAGTTCACGTACTAATCACGTCAATTGACCGACTTTCCGCCTTGCAAGTTACGCGAGCTAACAAGGTACGGATACCTTTTATCAGAAAGCCACTTCAAATCTAACTGCATGCCACTTATTCAATTGAACTTCGGTTACAAGGCGAGTGTTTGAAAATGGATACCAATAGTTCAAACAGACCTCCCATCCAGCCACGCTTCTTCAATCAGTGCTGGCTTTGGCGCTCACAATGCCATCTTGTGCCTAAAAACCATATAGCACACTTTTTATGTAATTCTATTATTGCAGGCAGGGAACAGCCTGAATAATGGTACTAATAAGGTTGGGACAGGGGTAAATACATCAGGGTCATGCATATACTTTTAACCCCTTCACTCCCAATGCTAGTTGGGAGCTTGGCATAATACCTTATTAATGACCTGATTAACCCTACTGTCGCCACACCTCCCCCACTCAAAGCGCAGGGTCTGCCCTTACCCATCGTCTGGTGGTTGGGCTGGCGGCCAGCTCTTGAGGTTAGTAGTTCCTGAGGACTGTCCTGCCGGGAAAGGCCATCAGCATTGCCATGCTCGCTGCCCTTCTTTCTGAATAGTAAAGTCAAATTCCTGTAAGGCAAGAACTCCAGCGAAAGTTTAGCATTTTCCCACGACACCCTGTAACTAAGAAGGTTGAGACAGGGGTAAATACATCAGGGTTATGCATATAATTTAAACCTTCACTCCCAATGCAAGTTGGGGTAATCAGCCGGGCATAATACTTGCATTAATGGCCTGATTTAACCCCACTGTCGTCAATCTGGGTCTTCCGGTATCCATGACTTAGAAGCCCTCAGTTTATATACAGGTTATCAAATATACACATTTAACGGGTATAGTTTAATAAAAGATATGGTGCCCTGTCTTCTGTGTGCTAAAAGTTATGAGTTCTTATTCTGGGGTCAGGAGTGGAGTGAGTGTGTTATTTCTTATAATCACTAGCTTCATTCCAGGCCCACATGAGAAAAATGCTTTTAAACTTTTAAAACACTGCAAACATGCTCAGTATACTAAGGACTCCCGTGTATACCTGCAGAATATTTTAACCCCTTCATACCCATTTACCTTGTTTGGAAGATGCTGCAGCAGGGATCCTGGCGGTGAGTTGTTAGAACGTTTCCAGGGTCTGAGGTTGGCGGGAGTAATGCGCTTAGCTGTATCCGAAGATATCACTCAATCTCCGGATACAACTGTTCGGGTATCCCATAACTCCAGAACCCCGCACATAGACACATTCTGCAAAGACTTTCTCTGCCAAACCCACCTGAAACTACAGCATAGAAATCTCCCGATCCCAGCATCCCAGTAAAGGCAAAAATCACATTCTTTAGTCGCAAAATCAGTATACAGTTGCAGTAATACATTTTCAACATCTGGGTCCCAGAGCTGACACTCTAAGACCCTAACACACGGGCCAGGGTTAACCAAGTGGGCTTGACCTTTATTATAAGCCTGGTTAACCCTTCACCGTCAGTCTCACACACAGATAATTTATTCTTTCTATTATGGAATTTATACTTACACATAAATATTTTTTGTTTCAATCACAGTTTTATCTTCAAATCTGTGGAACGGCCATGGGAACCAGGTTTGCTCCTAGTTATGCCAATCTCTTCATGGGGTTGCTGTGAGGAGAGCAATGTCTGGACTGTTAACCCATATGGGGCAGGCTGGTTTAATATGGCTGTTTTATAGATGATATTCTTGTTATTTGGGACAGATTTTGGTGATTAATGATCATTTTTTTTTTGCACTTTTCTACTAATGCATTTGGATTGGTCTTTGCACGTTGTGGGATCCCGTCTCTATTGTTTTTTGGATCTCTTTCTCAAAGTTGACCCTTCTAACATCATCCAAAACCGATGTGCATATTAAGGAGGTGGGCTACCAATAGCTACCTCATTGCCAAAAGTAATCACCATCGGAGCTGACTTAAAAACATTCAGTTTAGGTAATTCAGTAGTTGCTCAACTGACATAGACGCAATTGCTCAACTGATCCTAGATTTTGTTACACAATCAAGTCTATAAGGACAAATTTGTTCAGAAGACTTAAAGTATCCCTCATAATTATTTTCAAAGGAGCTTGTTTTGGAGAGATAGATCTGTCATTTAAAAACCACTAGGAGAAAAATGTTAAAAAGGGTAAGGGAAACTATCATTGGAATGGTAATATTGGGATCGACCCTAACACACCAACAAATGTCGCACAAGTTTTATGTGGTCAGTATAGCGATAATGAATATCAAGTTCATTGGCGCGGGCATTTTGGTACATTGTCACACCCACATCTTAAAGGACAACTTGGAAAAATAGTCCTTCGCATGATTTTATGGAGGGCTGGAGTATTAAGAGTAAGTTTGTTCCCCAACAAGTTGAAAGTTGTAATCAAACTCCTACAAAACATGTATAGTGGTTGAAAGCCTAGAAGGAAATTTCAATGTAATAGAGGGAAGTGCATCCTTACTATCATTAGACGCTTACTCGATACAGACAAAACAAGAGGATTATACCTCATGATCACGTGGAGCAGACGTTTTCCTGTCAAGGGATTTATAATTGTCAAGTGCCTGTATCTATTTATTCTTTTGTGAGTGTTTATAACCGTTTTTAATTTTTCCATAAATTGACTATACTACTCTATGGGTTTTGCGCTTTTACCATTGATCCGACCTCCTCTTTGGGCGTCGCAAGTACCGGTGGAGTCAGGTCCAGGACACTCGCCTGCTGCTCAGCCCCAAGGAAGTTCTCCACGAGTCGGACCGCCAAAGCTAGGGTTTCAGCAGCGTGGCGTTTTACCCACGAGCGTGCGGAGGGGGTATATTTGTAAAATTGTTCCAAAACCACCTGCTCAAGAATTGCCTCCTTAGTGCACTCCTCGGGTGCATCCAGCGCGTCCATAAGTCCAATAATTGAGCGAGGAACGGGGTCTCATCTTAGCGGTGTACTTCATGTTCCGGAACTGCTGCGGTAGGTCTCTGGGGTCAGACCCAAGCGATCCAGTATGGCGTTTTACTTGTCGGTAGTCCATGGCTGATCTGTGGGAGCCCTGATATGAGGCCTGGGCTTCTCCTATGAGGAGCGGGGCCAAAGCAGTTGCCTAGCGATCTGTAGCCCAGCCCTGAGCTTCGGCAACTCTTTCAAAAATCAGTAAAAAAGCTCTGGATCCTCGGCCGGAGCCATTTTCCTCAGGAGTACCGGGGTTGCTTGCAAGTTCTGGACTGGCAGACCCCTGAATTGGGTCAACAGCGTTGGCAATCCGTTCATCCTGTGCTGTTTGTAGTCTTTCATCTCTCTCCGCTTGCAGCCGGGCTGCTCGCACAGAAACGCTTTCAACATTTCTTCCATTCGGTGTGTGTGTGTGTGTGTGGCCCTTTAACTGCAGGAGCCTTTTGAAAAAAAATCAAATCTCATTCTTGACACCATATGTTGCAGAGTACATGCAACTACACACCCGGGTTTCTTGACAGGTGTTTTATTTAGCCTTGCAAAATATACAGCACACAAAACAAAAATAGCTTTTCATCAGCAACAAAAGGTAAATGGCTTTTCTTCAGCAGACAGACAAAACAGTTTCTCTTTAGCAGACAGTGTATATGGCAGTGCCCTTTTCCATGCAGGCGACAGACAGTTCACATCATCTACTTTTCTAATCAGACCTTGTATCAGGAAATCTCTCAGCAGCTTACTCGTCTCTCCAACCGCAGCCTCCATGTGTTTACAGCCTGGGTTTTAACACACCTTGATTAGGCAGCTGGGATCCCACTAATTGTCTGAGGTTCCCAGCTGAAGTTAACAGTCAGTGCTGCACTGCAGACTAGACATAGGTTTTCAGGCATAAACTGGTGGCTTTTGTTTACCCCGTCACAATGATCAATAGCAACCAAGCAATGAAAGCGCCCCTGACGAGAGGACAAGGTCCTTGAAACGCGTAGGGCTGACATTGCTAAGGTTGCTGGTGTTTTGCCGAGAGTACTGAATTACTGAGTACGGTAACAGATAGAACTCCGTACGCCGAGTTTGGAGGGGGAGCAAGTGGCTGCCCAAAGTCCAACCCTCGATTGACGACACACGCGCTGACGTCACGAGTCACCTGACGCGGAAGCGGATACACGCCGCCGATCGAGTGAAGGAGAGAGGAAGAGTCACTGAGCACCCCAACCAACAGACAAGTGGATTACTTCTGTTCCAGCAGTCATTCAAAGTACCGAAGTGCCTGTATCTATTTATTCTTTTGTGAGTGTTTATAACCGTTTAAATTTTTCCATAAATTGACTATACTACTCTATGGGTTTTGCGCTTTTTTCTATTTTTTGTCTTTGTTTCTTAGTTACTACACCAACAACCAACATGGCACACCCAACGTCATTTCGTTGGCTAATACACCAACTTCATATGGGGATAGAACTCTCGGTTGCATCCAGCGCGTCCATAAGTCCAATAATCGCTGAGCGAGGACCCGGGTCTCATCTTAGCGGTGTACTTCATGTTCCGGAACTGCTGCCGGTAGGTCTCTGGGGTCAGACCTAAGCGATCCAGTATGGCGGCTTTTACTTGTCGGTAGTCCATGGCGATCTGCTGGAGACCCTGATATGAGGCCTGGGCTTCTCCTATGAGGAGCGGGGCCAAAGCAGTTGCCTAGCGATTGTAGCCACCCTGAGCTTCGGCAACTCTTTCAAAAATCAGTAAAAAAGCTCTGGATCCTCGTCCGGAGCCATTTTCCTAGGAGTACCGGGGGTTTGCTTGCAAGTTTGGACTGGCAGACCCCTGGATGGGTCAACAGCTTGCAATCGTTCATCCTGTGCTGTTTGTAGTCTTTCATCTCTCTCCGCTTGCAGCCGGGCTGCTCGCACAGAAACGCTTTCAACATTTCTCCATTCTTGTGTGTGTGTGTGTGTGTTGTGTGTGGCCCTTTAACTGCAGGAGCCTTTGAAAAAAAATCAAATCTCACTTCTTGACACCATATGTTGCAGAGTACGCAAACTACACACGCGGTTCTTGACAAGGCTGTTTTATTTAGCCTTGCAAAATATACAGACACAAAAACAAAAAATGCTTTTATCAGCAACAAAAGGTAAATGGCTTTCTTCAGCAGACAGACAAAACCGTTTCTCTTTAGCAGACACGTGTATATGGCAGTTGCCCTTTTCCATGCAGGCGGACAGACAGTTCACAATTCATCTAATTTTCTAATCAGACCTTGTATCAGGAAATCTCTCAGCAGCTTACTCGTCTCTCCTCAACCGGCAGCCTCCTGTGTTTACAGCCTGGGTTTTAACACACCTTGATTAGGCAGCTGGGATCCAACTAATTTCCTGAGGTTCCCAGCTGAAGTTAACCTAGTCAGTGCTGCACTGCAGACTAGACATAGGTTTCAGGCATTAAACTGGTGGCTTTTGTTTACCCTGTCACAATGATCAATAGCAACCAAGCAATGAAAGCGCCCCTGACGAAGAGGAAGGTCTTGAAACGCGTAGGGCTGACATTGCTAAGGTTGCTGGTGTTTTGCCGAGAGTACTGAATTACTGAGTACGCGTAACAGATAGAACTCCGTACGCCGAGTTTGGAGGGGGAGCAAGTGGCTGCCCAAAGTCCAACCCCCGATTGACGACACACGCGCTGACGTCACCGAGTCACCGACGCGGAAGCGGATACACGCCGCCGATCGAGTGAAGGAGAGAGGAAGAGTCACTGAGCACCCAACAACAGAAAGTGGATTACTTCTGTTCCAGCAATATTCAAGTACCGAAGTGCCTGTATCTATTATTATTTTTTTTGTGAGTGTTTAAACCGTTTTTATTTTCCATAAATTGACTATACTACTCTATGGGTTTTGCGCTTTTTTCTCTTTTTTGTCTTTGTTTCTTAGTTACTACACCAACAACCAACATGGCACNNNACCCAACGTCATTTCGTTGGCTAATACACCAACTTCATATGGGGATATGCCGGGGTGAGGGGCGCTAGAGGAGTATTTATAGCCCTTATGAGAAATCTAATAGGTGGACTGTAAACTACAAATTACTGTGCAACAAAGTGAACTTAAACTTTAAAATAAAGTACAGTCATAAATTATATAATAAAAAATACATAGATATGTGTATACATATGTGCCTTTTATCAAAATGAATGCAAATATTCTATTGAAAACACATGTGATGAGTGAACAACCTATATAAAGTGCATAAATATGGATGTGTGTATACTAAATAAATACACCAACACTGACGTTTTTGAGAAAAAAATTAAAAGACGGAATGATTAAAATTTTAGAGGATAAAAATCAAAATTCGACGCCTAAATAGGTGTAATTATAAAATATGATACTAAGCAAAGACTACACCGGGGCATGTTAAACAAACTAATATCACTACTGGCCAAACAGACTGCAGAAAACCAGGATACTACACGATAGTGCTTGTATCCAGGATTTCATTGAGACCCCCTGGAACCAAGTTAAGAAGCTTGAATATCCAGTAGGTTTCTCTACGGGAAAGAGTTTTAAATCTGTCGCCTGCTGATAGGGAGGGTGAAATGACATCAAGTCCCATAATTTTGAGACCATCATTTTTTTTGTCATGACACTGGAGAAAATGTTTTGACACAGTGACTAGTAATACCGTTCACTATGTTTCTCCTGTGCTCGAGAAACCTCACACAGAAGGGCCGTGTAGTGCGGCCCACATGCTTACATTGTGTAGCGCGGCCACATGCTTACATTGTGTAGCGATCGGATCCCTGGACGGAGTGCTATGGCAGGACGTCTTAGCACAGACAAAATAGTGACCACTGATAAAAGTACTCTCATGAAGGATCATTTTTTCCAACTAGAAAAACTATCCAAGGATGAAATGAGAGACTGGTGGGACAGTGTCTCATTGCAAAACTATCTGGATGAAAAAATGATTCCTAGAGGTTTGAGGATTTAAAAAAAAAAAACTACTTTCCTCACCAGTGAATCATTCACAGGTGAATGCAATTATATTTTAACCAATTGCTCTAATTCTCTAATGAGATTACTGATTAAATATAGGGAAGGAGAACTTGAAGAGATTGAGGTTGAAATAGAAACCATTCAGACATTTTTATAAGATTTTAAGGATATAGAGGGGTTCTCCTCATTTGATGACACCACGCATGCCAGGGTAGTAGAATTTGAAATTGTACTGGCGGGCAGGAAAGATGGTATGATGAATAGAGATAAGGAGGATTATTCCACCAATAGGGTGGACTCCTGGAGACCATTTAGACCCAGTAATTCCAAGGGTACATCTGGTTCCAAAAATAATAAATCTAGGGGATATGGTAAGAACACACCTGGGCGTGTTGGGCCAGTTCCATCTAGGCAAGATGAAACTACATCCAGGATTACTTTGGAGAATCGTTTCTCTGGAGCATGATGGTGCTTGTTCTAGGAGTGCCTCGCGCTGCAAACAGTTAGAACAGGGTTCCCATTCTCCTGAACGACTAGGACCCAAACAAGTTCGGAAAATGGATTCACATAAGGATGGTGATGATCATCTTTTTTTAGAGAAGGTCTTAAAAGGCCAATCACTGAGGGAACAACCTTGGGTTCCACATTTGGAATCAAGCCTGTCCTGCTCCACTCCCCCCATCGACTTAAAGAGGGGAGAACATGTGGAAGAGGAAATAGGGCAGGGATAGAAATACTGTACAATAAAAGAAAGCAGCAAGATTGAGGCGATGGATTGTGCCTGAACCTATCTGCATTTTCAATCTTTCCTCTCATATACTCCCCCCTGACCAAATTAATTTGTTAAATAGATGTCTGTCCTTTTGCCCTAATATGAATTCAGATTCATTTGAATTGTTTGTTGATTTAAACCGTTCTATTCGAAAACTGAGACTAAAGAGGTTTTTGCTTTTTAAAAATGACGGAAATAAAAGTAAGCCTATTTTTGATGTTAGAGAACATACTCATTTAGAAGATTTGGCTGCTTTATGGTCAGAATCATGAATATTTGTCCACTCAACACCTGATGGACTCTTGTACTGATAAAGTTCCTGTCACATTGGCTAGTGGTGAAGATCGCCCTATTGTCCAATCTCCCTTTAGAGCCCAGTCTCTCTTTTTCCCGTATCAACATAAGGGAAATTATATTGATACCTTTTACACTTTCGTTAATCATGATTTTCAACAATTATGTAAAGAGCAGTTTAGTAAGCCCTTTCAGAGAAATATTTCTTGTGGGGAAGAATTAGCAAAGAGGGAATTGCAGAAAAAAGAAGACATTGTTATACGACAGGCTGACAAGGGAGGAGGGATTGTTTTTCAAAGCGGAGTGGTCTATATTAGTGAAGCAGTCCGCCTCCTGTTAGATGCAATGTCTTATATTAAAATTAAATCTGATCCCACCAAGCAATATCAGGCAGATCTGCAATCTGTATTGAAAGAAGCCCAATCTTAAAGCATAATCACTGATATAGAATATACGTGTAACGGGTTTTCTGACCCGACCTGACCCACCCAATCTCACATTGGCCCCTGTGGTCTAACCAGTCCCCATTACAGTGTGGTAGTGTCTGGTGGTGCACCTGTTGCACAAGGACTCCTGATTCTCCCGCATGATGGTGTGTGGGGAGGACCCGTCCGCCAGGCAGCTGAGGTAGTTTGCTGATCCTACCTAGTTCCAGTGCAGCGCCTCCCCCTCATCAGGGTCCCTTCGGTCACTTGGGATGGTCCTGGTGAGGACTCCTCGGTGGTGCAGCCCCCTGTGCAATCACTTGACTCTTACACACGAGGTTTCTGTGATCAGCTTCATCTTTATTGATACGGTGGTAGCTGCCCTCCACAATGGGGTGTCTCTAGCCCATCATGGTGCCCGTGCTTCCCTTTAAAAGGTATGTCACCTTGATCAGGATTCCCTATCCAAGCCGGGATATCTGTATTCTGCGCCAGGTCCCTGGACACAGACTCCTACTGCAGCTATTAGAACATAACTGTCTAACTACTTGACTTGAACTTGACAGAACTCGTGTCTCAATAGAACTCCTTCCAGACTAACTTTTGACACAGTGCTGTGCCTTATGTACACTCTGGGGGCTGACACACCTCTGACATCACTAACCATGGAGTCAGAGCATGTGACCACTCCCATCCATACACAGGGCACCCCACCAGGGTGTGAGGGCAAACCTCCATAATTACTGCTGGCATGCCCACAACTTACCAGGCCTTACTGTCAGCAGGAGAGATGACTGTAGCCATTTTACATGACCGCTACATAAGTTTCTATTTATTGCACTATTTTTTATCATTTACCCAAGGTGCACAAATCCTTTATTAATCCCCCAGGCAGACCAATTGTTTCTGGGACGGACTCGATGACATCAAACTTGTCCCAGTATGTAGTTTATTTTCTACAGACCCTTGTTACATCTTTGCGGACACTTATTCGGGACAGTTTGCATGTCATTGAGTCCATCGCTCAGATCAAGTGGCGACCTTCATATTTGTGAGCCACTTGTGACGTTCAGTCACTTTACACCTGTATTGATCATAATATAGGTCTGAGTGCCCAGGTGACAACCAATCCAAGTCCTAAAAAAATAATTACAATTTGAATAATAAAATATAAAAACTTAATAAAAAGCAGACATGTGACCAATGAAAAATATATATGAAAAACTTCGATTATATTTGGACAAATAATAAAAGGACGTTGGTGGCTGGATTGCGGTATTATTGTATGTATCCCATTGTCATTGAGGAATAACTTGAGGGAATTTTAAATTTAATTAATAGCGTTTGAGGTTTTTGAGGATAATAACCTGGAGGATTAAGTAATGTTCTATTTAGCAGTGGGGTCCTGAAGTGTCCTCATAAGAAGATATGATTGTTGAACACGGGGGTACGGGGTAACCAGTAAGTAGTTTTACTGACACACTTTTAGCCCACATTAACAACTTATCCAGAGTGAAAAATGCTGGTAACTGAGCCCTGACAGGTCAAGCCTAAATATATGCTGCCCGGGGGGAGGAAAACTGCTGGGATGGCGCACCCATCAGCTCAGGGCTAATGTACGATGAGAGACCAACTGAGTGGGCAATAACAAAACGGGGTGAGGACGAACGAAGAAGTGTTTAAGTTATAGTAAAGTAACGGAGTAAATCATGAAAGCAATTGAATGGAGTCGGAGGGAAGGACAGCGTTTCCCTCAGCCGGGGGGGTTGTTGATGGTGATCCACACGGCTCGTGGGCTTAGAGGCTCAGAACAGTGCAGTTGTACCAACCACACCAGAGTTGTCACCGTCTATAGACCTCCCGAGCAGAAAGTGGGAGTCCACCGAATGATGAAGGCAAAAAAAAATCAGAGCCTACCAAAATCAGGATGGGGGGACACTCCGCCACACTTTTTTTATGTTCATATGATGGTGTTAAAACAGCCGCACCTCTCGTGTAACCGGGACTTCACCGGTCGTGATGCACCTCCTCAGGGAAATCCTCCCACAGCTTTATCACCAACAGAATTATTATATAAAGAATAGGTGCCGACCACAGATAAAAGCGATGGTGCATAAAAACCCTTAATAATAGGTTGTGTCCATGATTTGTTTGTGTGCTTATGTGTCAGAGCTGGCGCTCTCCTACTTAGTTAACCAATAGATATTTTTAAAAGGAAAAAGGGTACACAATCGACAAGTCAGGAACATAGCAATGACGGGTAAAATTATATTAAAATTAAATAAATAATATAAGTTCACATACGTTTCCCAGGATGATACAGAGTCCAATGTCAGGAATTCAATTGAGTATGGGTTATGATGCTCTCTTTGCAACCGGAACTACCTCAGGGACCGGAGAAGAAGAGAATGAAAGAAAAGGAAAAGCGAGAAGCGAAGAAGAAGATAGATAGATAGAAGATTGAGGTAGAAGAGAAGGAGTAGGATAGCCGGATAGAAAGAAGATTAGAAGAAGAAGGAAGAAGACGAAGAAGGAAGACGAAGATGAAAAGATGAATTAGAAGAAGAAGAATGATAGATAGATGAGAGGGTAACTGAGAGATAGAAATTACAGTAGAAGAGGGTAGACAGACGGAATGAGAAAGATACGAAGATAGATGAAGAGCAAGGATTAGAAGAAGTTAGAAGAAACTAAGAGGAAGAAGAGAAACAAAGAAAAAAAAAGAGAAAAAAAAAAAAAAAAAAAAAAGAAAAAAAAAAAAAAAACGAAAAGAAAAAAAAAAAAGAAAAAAAAAAAAAGCCACAAAAAACCCATAAGTAGTATAGTCAATTATGGAAAAAAGTTAAAAAAACGCGTTTATAACAATCACAAAAGAAAAAGAATAAGTAGATAAGCGCACTTCGGTACTTTGAACTATTGACCGCCTGAGAACAGAAAGAACAAAGTAAGTCCACTTGGTGTTGAGTTGGGGGGGCCTCAGTACTCTTCGCCTCTTCACATCGATCGGGCGGACGTGTATCAGCATTCAGCGTCAGGTGACTCGTGACCTCAGTGCGTGGTGTAATCGGGAGGGGGGGGGTGGGGTCGTTGCTGGAATTTGGGACAGCCATTGCTTCCCCCTCCAAACTCTTGGCTGTAGCGAAGTTGAAAGAAAGGGACAGGTTTTTCTAAATCGGGGTTAAAGCGGTCCAGGTAAGATAATATTTTTCAGTTAAAATTCCAAGTACCTCTCGGCAAAAAAACCAGCAACCTTAACAATGGATCAGCCGCTCCACGAGTTTTTTTTTCATTCAAGGACCTTTGGCCTCGTCGTTCAGCGGGGGGCGCGGCTTTCATTGCGCTGGTTGCATGATTCATATATATAGGGGGTTAACAATTAAGTACCTTCTACTGGATTAAATCATAAATTAATTCCCTGCTAGTGGTGTTGTTACATATCCACAAGCTCTAATAAGGGTAAACTAATATCTTAGCATATAAACCAGGTTCTTTTTAAAACTGTTCTAATATATTGAACGATGGACCAATTTGAAACATACTGTTAAAAAATGGTAATATAAATTCAATAATTAAACTGCCCATATAAATTATTATAAGATAAACATATTCAATATTAGAAAAATCTTGTGGATACTAAAAAATAGCTACTATCACCAACAAGGAGTGTAAAAACACATAAGCGTACACGTGATTAATTATCATACACACATTGAAACACTCATAATAAAAACAGAATCATTAATATCTGATTAATTAGGGAAATAATAAATGGTTTTGTAAAAATTCTTATCAATAAAATTGATTCATAAAAATGCAGCTAAGTAATTTTTCGTTTTGTTTTTTTTTTTCTTTAACCCATTGGGGACATAGTGTTTGAGATGGTGTTGGTATCCAGTATGTTTCACGTTGTTCTAAGTTCTTAGTACAACGATTGAAAGAAAGAAAATGTAGAAAGATGACATTAAACGTCATTATTTCTAAAATACAGAATCTAATCACAACAATGAAGAGGACAAGGCACAACAAAAATATGGTAAGTTTTGAACTCTAGGAATGATGTGATGGATCAGTCCTATTAGATTTAGCGGAATTCACCTTCAAATTATGAACCAGATCTATCCTCATAGGGCTGATAATTAATAATAGGAGGTGGATTCCAAACATGGTTTTGACCAAATCTATTTTTTAACCCTTTTCGTTCTAATGGGGACATTCTTAGACCACATACTTTGCTTTGGTCTATAGGGATTTTAAATTAATGTTTGGTGAAACAAAGGAATTTTTCATATCAAGGCTTATATGAATAATAACCTATAAGATGGGAACCACTAAAAGCTATAGAAGAACTGAAAAAATGACACTAATTAGTGCTAAAACAGGAGAACAAACTGGGGGGGGGGGGGGGGTGTACAGTAGTGCAAAATAGGGAGGAAGACTATGTCGAAGAAGGCCTATTGTTTGATTAATGACAAGACACTTACCAAATTTTAAAAAGGATCCTGCCGCTCTAGCATTTTAAAATAGACCGATGATGTAATGCTTAAAGAAGCCATTTACAGTAAGTATACTCAAATAAAAGAGTATGGTTATACTATCAATAACACAAACCAAAATTCCCTTTGTGTACACATCTGCCCAAATACAATATATAAACATCTTACAAAACCTCCGGTATGGGGAGGCCGATTGTGGCTGGATATAAGATAGCCTCACGTCACATCTTCACAATTTGTGGATTTTATGTTCTAAAGGAATATGTAGTTCTGCTCCCCTCTATATTAAAGACACCACCATGTGATGTCTTAATTTAGTACAGGAATGTTCAATGGCAAAAAGTACATATGGGCCACATGTGATGTGGAATCATGGTATAACAAATATATTACCAATGAAGGATTATTAGCTATAGAGCGTTTTTTTAAAGAAGGAGTGTCTCTATGTCAATTTACAACGTGAGATTATTTAGCTTAGTAGTGCACAATTTATATTAATAGGAAATATTTTTAAATTTTAAGATTAAGATTTTTTTATTCCAAAAAAAGGAACAGCCATGGGGACATCCTTGCTCGAGTTGGAGGGTTAGCAAAATATAATCTAATGATGAGTGATTTGGAAGGAACTTCACATTTGGAGTAATAATCCCCATATGGCCTAACATAAAGTACTTTTAAAGTTTTATTTATGATTATATCCTAATTATAATGAAAGAAAGAAGTGTTTTAGAAACTAAAACGGTTTATCAGATGTATAGTGAAATGTGTTAAAATGGTTTAAAATAGGTGAGGGAAGTGGGTAGTTACCACGACCGATAGTGTTTTTAGAGTTTTAGGTTTTATCGAGCGTTACATATAATAATGCGAGGATTATACAAACAACCCGTTATTAAAAGAGGGGGTGTACAGCAACAATTCTTTAGATGCAGCAAGCAACAATCAATCGTCAGAGGGTTTTGCTAATATCGCTTATAGCCAATTTTTTACAGGATTAGGTGGGGAGGAACTGTAATAGAAAGGACGATTTCAATAGACAATCAGCATTACTAAAAAATAAATTGTTGAACAAAGGTCACAAAGGAAGAGGCACCGAAATAATTAAGCAAGCAATCAAAGAAAGCATTTCATATGGAGAGAACACTTTAAACTAAAAAAAGAAGACCAAAACTAAAACACTGGAGGAAAATCAGATGTATTATTACTACATTTAACGGAGCAATCGAAAACAATAAAATATAATGATTTTTAAACATTGGGATTGATTTGAAAATGTGATGCCATTTTTAGGACCTATAATCCCAGTAGACCTAGGGTGGTAATTTATAGAAGGCGCGGACTCTTCAAAAATTTGTAGCACCATCTAAACTTATAGAAGGTTAAGATTACACAAAATTGTTTACTCCTAAACCTACCAAATTGTAGGCAACTATCAATGTGGTGGTAGGTGTATCACATGGTAAACCATATAACCAATGGAGCCACCTCATTTTTAAATCTAAGCATTCCTCTAATAAAATCCTATTAAAGATTTGATCAACTGTAAAACATCATTTTGTAGTTTATTTATTGGAGTGTATATGCGGACCCTACAATATATAGGAAGAACCAAAAAAAGAAGCCTTATAAACAGACGCGGTTTTTTTTAGAAGATAGAGGCAACAGTCTTGAAGGTAAATGACCATGGAATGGTAAGTCCCTATACATCTTAGTTGTAAACATAAACAAAGACCCCACTAATTTTTAAAAGTTACAGGGTATGCGATAAATATCAGATAAAGGACCTATGATTATGGAGGGGACCGAGGTGTATAAGACTTAGCAGAACGTGGAAACATATGGTTACACCAGCTTAACACTATCTCCCTAATGGTTGGTTAAACGAAGAAAAAGAAGGAAAAAGAAAAAGAATAAAGAAAAAGAAAAAATAAAAAAAAAAGGGCAAAGAAAGAGGAAGAGAGAAGGGATGCTTAGCGCATTTTTTAGGAATCAATTATGAATAAGAGGAATTAACCAAACCTTATTATTTTTCCTAATTAAAAGATATTAATGTTGTTTTATTATGATTGTTAAATGTGTTATCGATAATAAAAATCACGGATGCTTAGGGTTGTTACTCTTGTTGTGATAGTAGCATGTTTTAATATCACAATAAAGTTTTCAGTATGTTTAGTTTGTTAAGAATTTTTTTGTTTTAGCTTCTTAGTTAAGTATTGATTTATATTAACCTTTTAACAGAATTTTCAGTCCTTCAAGAAAAATTCACAGTTGTAGAACTGGGTTTAAGCCTAATCATTTAGATTAGACTCCTATGGGATGCTGTGTAAACAACATAGGAGGGAATAATATTATTTATCCATAGAAGGTACTTACATTGTTACCCTAATATATGATTGTTGCAGAGTACAGCAACTACACACGCGGTTTCTTGACAAGGCTGTTTTATTTAGCCTTGCAAAATATACAGACACAAAAACAAAAATAGTTTCATCAGCAACAAAAGGTAAAGGTTTTCTTCAGCAGACAGAACAAAACAGTTTCTCTTTGCAGACAGTGTATTGGCAGTTGCCCTTTCCATGCAGGGGACAGACAGTTCACAATTCATCTACTTTTCTAATCAGACCTTGTATCAGGAAATCTCAGCAGCTTACTCGTCTCTCCTCAACCGACAGCCTCCATTGTTACAGCCTGGGTTTTAACACACCTTGATTAGGCAGCTGGGATCCAACTAATTGTCCTGAGGTTCCCAGCTGAAGTTAACCTAGTCAGTGCTGCACTGCAGACTAGACATAGGTTTTCAGGCTATAACTGGTGGCTTTTGTTTACCCTGTCACAATGATCAATAGCAACCAAGCAATGAAAGCGCCCCTGACGAAGAGGACAAGGTCCTTGAAACGCGTAGGGCTGACATTGCTAAGGTTGCTGGTGTTTTGCCGAGAGTACTGAATTACTGAGTACGCGTAACAGATAGAACTCCCGTACGCCGAGTTTGGAGGGGGAGCAAGTGGCTGCCCAAAGTCCAACCCCGATTGACGACACACGCGTGACGTCACGAGTCACCTGACGGGAAGCGGATACACGCCGCCGATCGAGTGAAGGAGAGAGGAAGAGTCACTGAGCACCCCAACCAACAGACAAGTGGATTACTTCGTTCCAGAGTCATTCAAAGTACCGAAGTGCCTGTCTATTTATTCTTTTGTGAGGGTTTTTAACCGTTTTAATTTCCATAAATTGACACTATACTTCTATGGGTTTGTGCTTTTTCTTTTTTGTCTTTGTTTCTTAGTTACTACACCAACAACCAACATGGCACACCCAACGTCATTTCGTTGGCTAATACACCAACTTCATATGGGGATATGCCGGGGTGAGGGGCGCTAGAGGAGTATTTATAGCCCTTATGAGAAATCTAATAGGTGGACTGTAAACTACAAATTATCGTGCAACAAAGTGAACTTAAACTTTAAAAATAAGTACAGGCTAAATATATAATAAAAAATAAGAGATGTGTATACATATGTGCCTTTTTCAAAATGAATGCAAATATTCTATTGAAAACACATGTGATGAGTGAACCACTATTAAAGTGCATAAATATGGATGTGTGTATACTAAATAAATACACCAACACTGAAGTTTTTGAGAAAAAATTAAAAGACGGAATGATTAAATTTTAGAGGATAAAAATCAAAATCGACGCCTAAATAGGTGTAATTATAAAATATGATACTAAGCAAGACTACACCGGGATGTTAAACAAACTAATATCACTACTGGCCAACAGACTGCAGAAAACCAGGATACTACACGATAGTGCTTGTATCCAGGATTTCATTGAGACCCCTGGAACCAAGTTAAGAAGCTTGAATATCCAGTAGGTTTCTCTAGGAAAAAGTTTTAAATCTGTCGCCTGCCGATAGGGAGGGGATGAAATGACATCAAGTCCCATAATTTTGAGACCATCATTTTTTGTCATGGCACTGGAGAAAATGTTTGACAGTGACTAGTAATACCGTTCACT
This sequence comes from Ascaphus truei, assembly GCA_036426205.1. Taxonomy (NCBI): domain Eukaryota; kingdom Metazoa; phylum Chordata; class Amphibia; order Anura; family Ascaphidae; genus Ascaphus; species Ascaphus truei. The sequence goes on from WSYH01000025.1 coordinate 59,811, forward strand.
ATGTTTCTCCTGTGCTCGAGAAACTCACACAGAAGGCCGTACGCACATGTACAGTCGGCACATGTAGTAGGCCACGTACTGTGTAGCGTACATTGTGTAGCCCACATGCTTACATTGTGTAGCGATCGGACCCTGGACGGAGTGCTATGGCAGGACGTCTTAGCACAGACAAAATAGTGACCAGATAAAAGACTCTATGAAGGATCATTTTTCCAAATAGAAAAACATCCAAGGATGAAATGAGAGACTGGTGGGACAGTGTCTTATTGCAAAACATATGGATGAGGATGGTTTGAGGATTTTAAAAAAAAAAAAAACTTTCCTCACCAGTGAATCATTCACAGGTGAATGCAATTATATTTTAACCAATTGCTCTAATTCTCTAATGAGATCTGATTAAATATAGGGAGGAGAACTTGAAGAGATTGAGGTTGAAATAGAAACCATTCAGACATTTTTATAAGATTTAAGGATAAGAGGGGTTCTCCTCATTTGATGACACCACGCATGCCAGGGTAGTAGAATTTGAAATTGTACTGGCGGCAGGAAAGATGGTATGATGAATAGAGATAAGGAGGATTATTCCACCAATAGGGTGGACTCCTGGAGACCATTTAGACCCAGTATATCCAAGGGTACATCTGGTTCCAAAAATAAAAATCTAGGGGATATGGTAAGAACACACCTTGGCGTGTTGGCCGTTCCACCTAGGCAGATGAAACTACATCCAGGATTACTTTGGAGAATCGTTTTTCTGGAGCATGATGGTGCTTGTTCTAGGAGTCCTCGCGCGCTGCAAACAGTTAGAACAGGGTTCCATTCTCCTGAACGACTAGGACCCAAACAAGTTCGGAAAAAGGATTCACATAAGAAGGTGGTGATGATCATCTTTTTTAGAGAAGGTCTTAAAAGGCCAATCACTGAGGGAACAACCTTGGGTTCCACATTTGGAATCAAGCCTGTCTGCTCACTCCCCCCATCGACTTAAAAAGGGGAGAACATGTGGGAAGAGGAAATAGGGCAGGGATAGAAATACTGTACTGACAATAAAAGAAAGCAGCAAGATTGAGGCGATGGATTGTGCCTGAACCTATCTGCATTTCAATCTTTCCTCTCATATACTCCCCCCTGACCAAATTAATTTGTTAATGATGATGTCCTTTTGCCCTAATATGAATTCAGATCATTTGATTGTTTGTTGATTTAAACCGTTCTATTCGAAACTGAGAACTAAAGAGGTTTTTGCTTTTTTAAAAATGACGGAAATAAAAGTAAGCCTATTTTTGATGTGAGAGAACATACTCATTTAGAAGATTTGGCTGCTTTATGGTCAGAATCATGAATATTTGTCCAATCAACACCTGATGGATCTTACTGATAAAGTTCCTGTCACATTGGCTAGTGGTGAAGATCGCCCTATTGTCCAATCCCCTTTAGAGCCCAGTCTCTCTTTTTCCCGTATCAACATAAGGGAAATTATATTGATACCTTTTACACTTTCGTTAATCATGATTTTCAACAATTATGTAAAGAGCAGTTTAGTAAGCCCTTTCAGAGAATATATTGTGGGGAAGAATTAGCAAAGGGGAATTGCAGAAAAAAGAAGACATTGTTATACGACAGGCTGACAAGGGAGGAGGGATTGTTTTTCAAAGCGGAGTGGTCTATATTAGTGAAGCAGTCCGCCTCCTGTCAGATGCAATGTCTTATATTAAAATTAAATCTGATCCCACCAAGCAATATCAGGCAGATCTGCAATCTGTATTGAAAGAAGCCCAATCTTAAAGCATAATCACTGATATAGAATATAAGTTTCTATTTATTGCACTATTTTTTATCATTTACCCAAGGTGCACAAATCCTTTATTAATCCCCCAGGCAGACCAATTGTTTCTGGGACGGACTCGATGACATCAAACTTGTCCCAGTATGTAGTTTATTTTCTACAGACCCTTGTTACATCTTTAGGACATTTTTCGGGGACAGTTTGTGCATGTCGAGTCCATCGCTAAGATCAAGTGGCGACCTTCATATTGTGAGCCACTTGTGACGTTCAGTCACTTTACACCTGTANNNNTTGATCATAATATAGGTTTGTCTGCGGTTAAACACTTTTTAGTTGGTGATGGTGGTATGTCTGTCATGGGAGATCAGGTTCTACAATATAAGACAATATAATAGAAATGCTGCACACCTCAAAAAGAAAAATAATGATACAGTTACCGGTGCTCCAGTGTTTGCACGAAAGCCTGCAATCAGTCCTCAACAGATGAACAAAGGAACATAGGGCACAACGGGTTTAACAAATCAAACTCATTTATTGAGCCAACACATTGTGTGTTGGCTCAATAAATGAGTTTCATTTGCTAAACCCGTTGTGCCCTATCTTCCTTTGTTCATCAGATCAGGTTCTACAACACCTTTTTATAACTGGGATCATTTGATTGAGCAAAATAAATGGTAATTTATTTCTTATAAAAGACAGACACACAGTTACACCATTCAAGATTAACACACACACTAGGGATGGGGCTAACAAATAAATCTGTTTCCGGAACGAAATTCCTTCAGATCACCTTTTTAGAGCACTTTCCAATGACCGGTAGTTACTCACAAAAAGTCCTGGACATCTGTTACTTCGGCGCTGTTAGTGTGGCGCTTGGAATCTCCTTGGAATCTATGCTCCCCCTTGGCTGCAGGCCCTCTTAAGCGCTCAGGCTCTCATACACTCACCTGGACAGCTTATCAGAGCGTGGGAATTCTCCTGCCAGCCAATCACCGATTTGCCAGTATTGTAAAACAGGGTGGGCACTTTTTCTCAGGTAGCAAGGGGGCATGGGTTTACTTGGCCCCTCCGCCTCTTTGCATACTGAGCCCACCCTCTGCTCAGGCTCCACACTGTCTGGATTTTGGAAATGGTGTTAGCTTGCCTTGTGTCAGGCTAGGATATGGGTATTCCAGAATAAGGGCAGTGCCCCTCCTGTCCTAACACCTAGGCATCTGTGAGCCTTTCAAGTATGGTCTCCGGACCGACACAGAGGCACCAACTAGTAGCCATCTGTGTCACGGTGGACCAGAACTTATCAACTTTTTATATTTTTGGGATTCTCGATTGAACACAAGGAGGCAAAATAAATTGTCATTTATTTCCTTGATAGACAAACACACGACAGCTTCAGAATACACTTAATACAGCACTTACTGGGATAGGGAAGCGAAATAAAATGTCCTTTGCAAGAAAGCGCAAGAAATGCAGTCTGATTCAAAGTCCGTTTGGCTAGATCTCAAGTTGCCGATCTAATATCTCCGCCAAATGAGGAAAGTTCATAAGACTTCGTTCGGGAGTCACCAGGGCTAATGAATTCCGGGGTTTGGGTTGAATCCTTGGTTGCGATGTTATTAACCCCTTGCATCCTGGAACCGCTACCGCTGTACTCGAACAAAATCTTGTGCAAAGTTTGGTTACGTCATGAATCACACTGGGGATAGCTCGGTGGGCAGTTTTATAGGGTTCACAGACCTATCTATAACATGCATGCCCAATCCCCTCTGTGGGAACATTTAACCCACCAATCTCCAATTTGCCCGTAGTTTGCAAAACGGGCAAAAAAGGCTTTCCGGTTTGCACCGCGCATGTGTTGGCTTGACACCCATGCAACTTAGCATACCTGGGGTACACCCCTTATCTGGCGACCCTGAGTCTGGGGTTTGGCTCCAAGGTGTGAATGGCTCATGCTGAGTACCGGGATCTGGCACTCAGCAACGTCCTGGCCAGTTTCACACTTTGGAACTCTGAGGCTTTTCATCCCTGCGGCTTTTCATCCCTGCATTTCACTAGACTCAGAGGCTCCCACTTAGCGGGACCTCTTTGAAGTGCAGGAAGGAAAATATCCTCAGCTCATTCACTCATGGCACATTTACATGCCAAAGGATTTCTGCCGGGCTTACAGAAAAAACTCTTCCTGCACATTTTAAAACTAACAGTATTATACACTTTATTAAAACATTATGTTCCGGGGGTGTCACAACTGTAATTTTTGTGTGTGCGTGGTTTATTTATTGGGACTTGCACACCAAAAATTAGAGTGCTAGCTGTCTCCGTTCGTGAGTTAGCCCGCTTAATTGAAAGGCTTGCTGGTGGGAAGCCAAGTTCACGTACTAATCACGTCAATTGACCGACTTTCCGCCTTGCAAGTTACGCGAGCTAACAAGGTACGGATACATTTTATCAGAAAGCCACTTCAAATCTAACTGCATGCCACTTATTCAATTGGGGAAAAGGGAGACCAAAAAGCGCACCAGCACAAACGGAGCAGGAAGAAACCAGGACAAAAAAATGATTAAAAGGGCACTTTAATGTGGCAAAAGACCCATCCAATGCATTTCGAACGTCGCAGCGTTCTTTTTCATTATCATTTTGAGATATACCTGCATTTGAGCGCTTCAGCTATTTTCCATATTGCACTTATTCAATTGAACTTGCGGTTACAAGGTCGAGTGTTTGAAAATGGATACCAATACTTCAAACAGACCTCCCATCCAGCCACGCTTCTTCAATCAGTGCTGGCTTTGGCGCTCACAATGCCATCTTGTGCCTAAAAACCATATAGCACACTTTTTATGTAATTCTATTATTGCAGGCAGAGAACAGCCTGAATAATGGTACTAATAAGGTTGGGACAGGGGTAAATACATCAGGGTCATGCATATAATTTTAACCCCTTCACTCCCAATGCTAGTTGGGAGCTTGGCATAATACCTTTATTAATGACCTGATTAACCCTACTGTCGCCACACCTCCCCCACTCAAAGCGCAGGGTCTGCCCTTACCACCTCGTCTGGTGGTTGGGCTGGCCGGCCAGCTCTTGAGGTTAGTAGTTCCTGAGGACTGTCCTGCCGGGAAAGGCCATCAGCATTGCCATGCTCGCTGCCCTTCTTTTCTGAATAGTAAAGTCAAATTCCTGTAAGGCAAGACTCCAGCGCAAGAGTTTAGCATTTTCCCACAACACCCTCTGTAACTAAGAAGGTTGAGACAGGGGTAAAATACATCAGGGTTTTGCATATAATTTTAACCCCTTCACTCCCAATGCAAGTTGGGGTTAATCAGCCGGGCATAATACTTGCATTAATGGCCTGATTTAACCCCACTGTCGTCGCAATCTGGGTCTTCCGGTATCCATGACTTAGAAGCCCTCAGTTCATATACTGTACAGGTTATCAATATCTATACACATTAAACGGGTATAGTTTAATAAAAGATATGGTGCCCTGTCTTCTGTGTGCTAAAAGTTATGAGTTCTTATTCTGGTGTCAGGAGTGGAGTGAGTGTGTCTATTCTCTTATAATCACTAGCTTCATTCCAGGCACACATGAGAAAAATGCTTTTAAACTTTTAAAACACTGCAAACATGCTCAGCTATACTAAGGACTCCCGTGTATACCTGCAGAAATATTTTAACCCCTTCATACCCATTTACCTTGTTTGGAAGATGCTGCAGCAGGGATCCTGGCGGTGAGTTGTTAGAACGTTTCCAGGGTCTGAGGTTGGCGGAGTAATGCGCTTAGCTGTATCCGAAGATATCACTCAATCTCCGGATACAACTGTTCGGGTATCCCATAACTCCAGAACCCCGCTACATAGACACATTCTGCAAAGACTTTCTCTGCCAAACCCACCCTGAAACTTACAGCATAGAAATCTCCTGATCCCAGCATCCCAGTAAAGGCAAAAATCACATTCTTTAATGTCGCAAAATCAGTATACAGTTGCAGTAATACATTTTCAACATCTGGGTCCCAGAGCTGACACTCTAAGACCCTAACACACGGGCCAGGGTTAACCAAGTGGGCTTGACCTTTATTATAAGCCTGGTTAACCCCTTCACCGTCAGTCTCACACACAGATTAATTTTATTCTTTCTATTATGGAATTTATACTTACACATAACTATTTTTTGTTTCAATCACAGTTTTATCTTCAAATCTGTGGAACAGCCATGGGAACCAGGTTTGCTCCTAGTTATGCCAATCTCTTCATGGGTTGCTGTGAGGAGAGCAATGTCTGGACTGTTAACCCATATGGGGCAGGCCTGGTTTACTATGGCTGTTTCATAGATGATATTCTTGTTATTTGGGACAGATTTTGGTGATTAATGATCATTTTTTTTTTGCACTTTTCTACTAATGCATTTGGATTGGTCTTTGCACGTTGTGGATCCCGTCTCTATTGTTTTTTGGATCTCTTTCTCAAAGTTGACCCTTCTAACATCCTCCAAACCGATGTGCATATTAAGGAGGTGGCTACCAATAGCTACCTCATTGCCAAAAGTAATCACCATCGGAGCTGACTCAAAAACATTCAGTTTAGGTAATTCAGTCAGTTGCTCAACTGACCTAGACGCAATTGCTCAACTGACCTAGATTTTGTTACACAATCAAGTCTATTAAAGGACAAATTTGTTCAGAAGGACTTAAAGATATCCCTCATAACTATTTTCAAAAGGCAGCTGGTTTTGGAGAGACTAGATCTTTTAAAAACCACTTATGAGAAAAAGCGTTTAAAAAAGGGTAAGGGACACACTCATTGGAATGGTGGGATGACCTGCACCACAAAATTCAGCCAATCTTATAGGTCAGTAGAGGCGATAATGAAACATCGTTGGGGCATTTTGGTACATGACCCCATCTTAAAAAGACACTTGGAAAAATATCCTTCCATGATTTATTGGAGGGCTGAGAGTATTAAGAGTAAGTTTGTTCCCACAAAGTTGAGATCAACTCCTACAAACATTTATAGTTTGAAGCCCAAAGGAAATTTCAAGTGTAATAGATGGAAGTGCATCACTAGCGCCTTCCTCAACACAAAAAGATTATTATACCTCATGTCAATGGAGAGACGTTTCCTGTCAAGGGATTTATTAATTGTCAAATCTCACATGTAATATATATGTTATCATGTAGTTGCGGCCTTCAATATGTGGGCCGCACTACACGGCCCCTCTGAGGTTTCTCGAGCACAGGAGAAACATAGTGAACGGTATTACTAGTCACTGTCAAAGCATTTTCTCCAGAGCCATGACAAACAAACTGATTGATTGTCTCAAAATGATGGGAGTTGAAGTCATTTCACCCTCTCTATCGGCAGGTGACAGGTTTAAAACTCTTTCCCGTAGAGAGACCTACTGGATATTCAAGCTTCTTGATTCCAGGGTGTTTCAATGAAAACCTGGATACAAGCACTATCGTGTAATATCCCGGTTTTCTACTGTCTGTTTGGCCAGTCGTGATGTTAGTTTGTTTAACATGCCCCGGTGTAGTCTTTGCTTAGTATTCTTATATTTTATAATTACACCTATTTAGGCGTCGAATTTTAATTTTTGATTTTAATAGTCTAAAAATTTTTTCTCAAACTTCACTGTTGGTGTATTTATTTAGTATACACACATCCATATTTATTTATGCACTTAATATAGGTTGATCACTTATCACATATGTATGATCAATAAAATATTTACATTAATTTTGATAAAAGGCCCATATGTATACACATCTATGTATTCTTTATTATATAATTTATGCCTGCACTTTTTTATTGTAACGTTTAAGTTCACTTTGTTGCACTGTAAATTGTAGTTTACAGTCCACCTATTAGATTTCTCATAGGGGCTATAAATACTCCTCTAGCCTACCCCCCCATCCACATACCCCCTGATGAAGTTGGAGTATTAGCCAACGAAACGACGTTGGGTGTGTCATCACGGTGGTTGTTGGTGTAGTAGCTGTGAGGATTCCCTGAGGTGCAGCACCGGTGTAGTCCCGGTACACAGAGAGATTGCATGCAGTTTACCAGCGTGTGAAAAAGCTGTGGCGGAGTGTCCCCCATCCTGATTGTGGTAGCCGGATTTGCCTTCATCTGTGGACAACACGCTTTCTGCTCTGGACGTCTAGATGTGACACACTTGTGGTTGGTACACTGCCACTGTTTTTGTCCACGGAGCCGTGTGGTATCACCCCGGCGGAGTGACGCTGGCTCCGACTCCATTGCTTTCCATCAGGTACTCCCTTTTGTGATTGCCCACTACAGACTGTCTTTCTTTCTCCAGTACATTTAGCCCTAGCTGACGGGTGCGCAGTCCAGCGTTTCCACCCGAGACAGCATATGTGAGGCTTGTCCTGTCAGGAGCTCAGTGTAACATTTTCATCTGGATTAACTCTGTATGTGGGCTAAAGTTGTAGTCGCCTACTGGTTACCTACCGTTCACCATCAGTATCTTAGGAGGACACTTCAGGACACACACACACTAAATAGACCGTTAATCCTCAAAGTTATTAATCCTCAAACGCTATTAATCCTCCAGGTTATTCCTCAATGACAATTGGATACAGCATCCACCAACTTCCTTTAATTATATTTCAATCGAGTTTTTCATATGTTCATGGTCACTCTGTCTGATTTTTATTAAATTGTAATTTTTTTTAGGTTATTAGGATTGTGCGCGCATATTTTTGTTGCTATTCTCATGTGTTTTAGGGATTGGTTAGTCCTTGATGAGCTGCCTGTTCTTATTGCTTACATTGTATTAATTCAACACTCCTGCCTTAGCCCCATTTACACTAGATGTATTATTTGTATTTGTGCACTTATTAATATATTGTATATTCTATTGTGCGCTGGTTTCATTTTTGTTAAATGTACCCTCCAATGTCCCTCAAAATAAATTAGGGAGGCATGCCTGTGTTGAATAGGAGCACACCTGAGGTACCTGGGTGGGAGATGTAAATATACTTTGCATAGTCGTTAGCATGAGTCTCATCCCACACTTCCTAAAAGACTTTCCATACTAACTGTATAGAGTTGATAATAAGCCCAAGGCACCAACCTAATAACTGGCAGAAGGCACAATGAAAAATGTTTGTCCCTGTTCTGTTGTACCGTAGCCATATATGTGTATATCCTTCATATTGCACCAAAATGAGTTCCCATACCTGTTGTAGCTCTCTCCCCCTGGCTTCCTTTAAAAGCAGTTTGCAAAACCTCGCTCTGAACTATATAACCGTAAATGGTTTAGGTCGCTTGCTGCCAGGGATAAACACACGGACAAAAGGGATATGTGTGTAAGAGACACACAAAAAGATCCCCACTAGGGCGCACCGCAGACCTGAGTGGTATTAGATCCTGGTCTATAGATACGCTAAACATACAACATATATACTTTATTAATAATTAAAATTTTACCTTAAAAAACCCGGAAGCTACTAATATTGCTAAGGTGTCAGGCCTCTCATTAAATCAGAAGGTAATTCTTCTTGTATGCCACTATCACTGATACTCCTCTTGAAAAGTCCCTTTGGATGAGGTATTTATATACCTTTATATATACCATATTATGTAAAGCGGAAAATAAATCAGTAATGCTGGCTAGGTATACACAAATAAGTTGCTCAATGTTGGTGAATGGATAGTGATAACTTATTGGAAGCTTGTCCCATAATTATTGGTATAGGGATGCACCTATTCTATGGGTATAGGAGTCTAGAATACTCTGACATGTGCTGGGTAGATATAATGCTAGTGTTTAGACAGCCATACCATTTCAACACATACATTGGTAAGTATGCGCATAGAGAATCACGCTATATCTATCAGACTCCACGTGATGGTAGTTGTGTAACTCCTGGCTGCTATTCCTGATGTTAATACTCTGAAGTATATCTACAGCTGCTGCTCCCAAACATCCCATTGTGTATTGCATTTAGCAGGTAGTGTTGTGGCATGAGAAGTATATTATCACTCTACAGTGGTGCCACTATGTAATCACGTAGTTGGAGATCTTGTCTGCAATAGTGCCAGATAGAGCTACACCTAATATTGTGTGCTCTTGTGTATAATTACTGCAGCTTAGACACACAATATGTGTTCGTGTCTAAGCTGTAGTGATGGATCAAGCAGTGTGGTCAATAGTTTATATTATTATCATATCCTATATTCGATCGTGCATCCGTCAGTGCAGTGTGACCGTGGTCACGTGTTGATGATGCTCGCGAGACAGCAGCATTAGTACAAAAATAAATCTGTTGCGTGGACACGTGAGTATCTTCCTGCAGGTATGTATTGCTAATGTATTGCAATGGTATACTAGCACTGATTTATGCCAACATGTAGCGATAGCCGTCATAACAGCAGTGCAGCTTAATTATCTATTGGAGACCGCACGCCAACTACCAGCCATATGAACGTCAGTGCTGGCTTTATTTGTGTAACATACAGTGTACCATACAATGGTATGGCGGTGTTAGGACGCGCGGCTGTGTTAACATGTGGGTGGCCTCCTGCAGGATAGCGTTATTCATATGCCGGTCAACACTTATTGCAGGATCGAAATATCTATCACTTTTACTGAGAATAGTAGCAAAGTTTAAGCAGTATGTGGACCCTTAGAGTAGCTTCATATTTAAACGTAACATTATTAAACCCGACGTGACGTCCGTTTCGTCGCCTACTGCGACTTCATCTGGGGTGGGCGTAGCCGCGTCTCTGTCGGCCCCTTTATACGTGTGCGTTGCTTTAGCAACCTAGAGACGCTATGGCAAAAATGCTACGTAGTGGTGGCACGGGTGTACTGCAGCTTGCAGTCTAAAATTGAAGATAGAGAAGCACATGTATTAAACCATAGTAGTGGACTGACACTATTGTCAATTCAACTGCTGGAAAGACCAGAGGTCCCTTGTAAATTCAGTGGGTCTGACTGATTAGATGTATAGCAGTCCTCATATTGAACTATACAATCTTATTAGTTGAACATAATATTCAAAACCTAATGCTCATAGAGATAATACTAATATAATGCTCAAATCAATACCGAGGGGTCATGAATGCATCAAGCGCAGGCAAAGTATGATATCCAAAGCTAGTTATGATGATATCTTTATTGCTAGCGTGTCTATACACCTGATGATATCTATAGGAAAGGTGTGTAGACAAACCCTTCGTTGAGGCCCATAGGATAATGTAGATAGATCCACCTTGCCTCACATTGTAACATTTTTTGATCCCAATTGCATTTTCTGATGTTCATTGCAATGTGGTCAATACCCTGAAAAGTAAGGGTCTTGCTGTTTCCATCATGTACGTTGCGTACATGTCTGGAAACTGGGGTGTCTATGGCGTTACGGATGGAGCCTAGATGTTCAAGGACCCTCTTCCTCAGTTCACGCTTGGTTTTCCCCACATACTTCAGACCACAGGAGCAGTTAATTAAATAAATAACTCCTGTGGTTTTGCAATTAATAAAGGTTTTAACTGGGTACGTCTTGGTGTTTGGTGTGTTACTAAAGGTGGATCCTTCTCTCATGAATTCACAGGCCTTGCACTGATGGCATTTGAAAAAACCTTTCATCGGCAGCCATGTTTTCTGTTTTTTATTCCTAGTGAAATGGCTATGCACCAAATGATCCCTTATATTCCTGGATCTCCTCCACACCACTGCCGGATGTGTTTTCAGGACTTTTTTCAAATCCTCGTCGCTGGTGAGTATAGACCAAAGTTTCTGCAATATTCTATTGATATCAGACCATTGGCCGTTGTAAGTACTGATGCAGCGTAATTCTTTGATGTTTTCGACTTTCTCTTTGTCCAGGAGAAGGTTTTCTCTCGATGTGTTCAGGGCTCTGTGATAGGCCTTTTTTAATTGGTTGTTTGAATATCCGCGAGCCAGAAAATTATTTTTCATTTCTTTGGCTTGCGCTTTGAATGTTTCTATATTCGAGCAATTTCTTCGAATACGTAAATATTGCCCTGTCGGAATGCCACGAACCAGGGATTTTGGGTGGTGGCTGTCGGCCATAAGGTAACTGTTTGTTGAGGTTGCCTTTTTAAAATTACAGGTAGACAGATGACCGTCTTCGGTTTTGCTGATGGTGAGGTCCAAGAACGAAATGCTTGAACTGCTGACTTCTGAGGTTAGTTTTAGGTTATGGTGGTTAGAGTTTAGAAGACCTAAAAAGGTATCCAATTCCTGTTTACTTCCCTTCCAGAGTAGCAGGATGTCATCTATATACCGAAGCCAGATGTCAATATGGTTTGTGTACTGTTCCATGGCTTCTGAGAATACGCTTACCTCTTCCCACCATCCTAGGTAGAGGTTAGCGTATGTAGGTGCACATGTTGTACCCATGGCTGTCCCCTGAATTTGTAAATAGACTTGCAGTTAAACAGGAAGTAATTGTGTTCCAGGATGAATTGAAGGAGAGATAATACAAAGTCATTATGATTTGTGTAGAACAAACTTCTTGTTGACAAAAAATGTTTTACGGCCCATAAGCCAATCTCGTGTTAAATACTCATGTAGAGTGATTCAACATCGAAGCTTACTAGAAGAGTTTCTTTGTCTACCTGTATGCCCTCATGACGTTTAAGTACATCCTTAGTGTCTTGAACATACGATGGAAGGCTGGTTACAAAGTTTCTTAGGACCTTGTCAATATATTTGCTCGAATTTTCCGTCAAAGACCCAATTCCCGACACTATGGGGCGGCCTGGTGGTTTCGTGATGTTTTTGTGTACTTTTGGGATGCTATAGAAAGTGGCTATCACTGGATTACTCTGCATCATAAAGTCCCGTTCTTGTTTTGAGATGACCTTATTCTCCAGACCATTTGTCAGAATAGTTTCCAGTTTCTTTTTGAAGATCTCTGTCGGATCCCGGTCAAGAACTTTATAGCATCGCTTGTCTCCTAAGAGTCTTAGATTTTCTGCCACATATTGTTCTGTATCCAAAAGTACAAGGTTCCCACCTTTGTCCGCTGGTTTGATGGTGATATTCTCATGGTTTTTAAGTTCCTTTAGTGCCTTTTGTTCTTTTGATGTTAGGTTGCTTTTGCCCTTTGTGATGTTGAGTTCCTCCAGATCTTGTGTTACTAATTTGACAAAAGTTGCTACATACGAACATGACTCTTGGTGCGGAGTAAAACGACTTTGTGGCCTTAATGTAGTATGTGGGCCATCCCCTGGATTTTTTTCAGCATCTTCCAATAGGTCTACCAGGTTGTCCAGATGTTCCTGATCTTGTGTGGACGTCAGTTCTTCGTGTAGACCCGTGAGTCTTTGTCGTTCTCTGCGTTTAAAGTGTTTGTGCAGTAGCAACTTTCTAGCGAACAAGTTGATGTCTTTAATGGTTTCTAATAAATCGAAGGTACCCTTAGGGACAAAGGAAAGGCCTTTGCTAAGCACCTCAAGTTGATCTTTGGTAAGTTTGAGTTTTGACAGATTAATGACTCTGTTTTGTTCCTTAGTCTTTGTCACGTATCTTATCTCCTTCTCCTGGACCTCCTGTAATGTGACCAGCCTCATCTTTAACTCTTGCCTCTCCACAGTGCCTCCTCTACGTGTTTTGTTGGGCCGTAGTCTATTTCGTCCTGTGCCTGATCTAAAAAATGGCACTGCGGTTCATTGGGTGACTTGTTCGTGCTCTTTTTTGTTTTTGATCTAGTGCTAATTTTATTTTTGAACTCGTGTTGGTAGCTGGGGTTCTCGTCTGTTTCTGAGATTTCCCATTCGGTTGATGACTCACTGAGCTCCTGGCTGGGGTGTGAGAGACTTAAACTGGTGGGTTGATATATACGCACTTTCATAATCAGCGGTGTCCCAGATAAACTTTGTACGTTTCCTTTCTTTTATATCCTTTACATGTTTATCTATGTTTTTTTGCAGGATATTCTCAAATTTCTCAAAGTTCTCAAAATCCTGACGTTCATATTGCTGGTAGTTGGCGTGCGGTCTCCAATAGATGATTAAGCTGCCACTGCTGTTATTGACGGCTATCGCTACATGTTGGCATAAATCAGTGCTAGTATACCATTGCAATACATTACAATCCATACCTGCAGAAGATACCTACTGTGTCCACCAACAGTATTGATTTTTGTACTAATGCTGCTGTCTCGCGAGCATCTCAACAGTGACCACGGTCACACTCCACTGCACTGACGGATGCACGATCGAATATAGGATATGATAATAATATAAACTATTGACCACACTGCTTGATCCATCACTACAGCTAGAAACGAACACATATTGTGTGTCTAAGCTCAGTAATTATACCAACGAGCACCAACTATTAGGTGTAGCTCTTCTGGCACTTGGCAGGACAAGATCTCCAACTACGTGATTACATAGTGGCACCACTGTAGTGATAATAACTTCTCATGCCACATCACGTACCTGCTAAATGCAATAACACTGGGATGTGTCTGGAGCACAGCTGTAGTATACTTCAGAGTATTAACATCAGATAGCAGCCAGGAGTTACACAACTACCATCACGTGGAGTCTGATAGATATAGCGTGATTTCTATGCGCATACTTACCAATGTATGTGTTGAAATGGTATGCTGTCTAAACACTAGCATTATCTACACAGCACATGTCAGAGTATTCTAAGACTCTATACCCATAGAATAGTGCATCCCTATCAATAATTATGGGACAAGCTTCCAATAAGTTTCACTATCCATTCACCAACATTGAGCAACTATTTGTGTAACCTAGCCAGCATTACTGATTATTTTCCCTTTCCATAATATGGTATATATAAAGGTATATTAATACCTCATCCAAAGGGACTTTTCAAGAGGAGTATCAGTGATAGTGGCATACAAGAAGATATACCTTCTGATTTATGAGAGGCCTGACACCTTAGCAATATTAGTAGCTTCCGGGTTTTTTAAGGTAAAATTTTAATTATTAATAAAGTATATATGTTGTATGTTTAGCACATCTATAGACCAGGATCTAATACCACTCAGGTCTGCGGTGCGCCCTAGTGGGGATCTTTTTGTGTGTCTCTTACACACACATCCCTTTTGTTCCTTTAAAAGCAGACTACTTCCACTTCTTGGTTGACAGTTTAATCTTCCTTGTGGCGCACACCTGGGAAACACTAATAGTTAGATTAGGTACATGCATGAGCAGCGAGCAGCTCAAAAGTAGGATGTGACTGATACCAGCTGGTTTAGCTCCAACTGCTAGAGTTGTGATAGAGTTGTGACCTAGAAAAGTGGTTGTGGGTTCTAGTCCCTGTTATGGGAGGCCAAGACTTATCATAGGGATAAAACACCAGAAAGGACACAGAGATCAAATAAATGTATATTTATTCTGACCGGAGCCAGCGACACTACACTATCACAACCAAGCTATATTCACAATCCTTGGCCTATACAAAGGGGAATCCTAGACTGTTTAGGTGCCCGGTATCACCGCAATGACTTTCCTGGTGCCACTTCCACTCCTGTGAGTAGTGGCGGATTTAAAGTTGTACCACCCATCGGCACTTACCCCGGGCCGTATCCTCCTGCAGCGCCACCCTCCTCCTTCTGCAGTGCTGCAGCGTCACATGATGCCGCATGTCATGCGATGATGAGTTTCCATTAAAATGCGATCTGTGATATCACATAGTCATAGCAATGTTTTGCCATGTGATGTCACAAAGTCATTTGATGCCACGATGCTGTTGGAGGAGATGGGCGGGACTCCCCATTGATTGCTGGGGCAGAGCATCGTGGGGCCTCTGTATGCCAAATTTTGCTTCCCCAAAATGTTGACGCCTTAGGCCGTGCGTATAGTGCCCACGACAGGCGACGCCGGCCAAAAACAAATACATTGCCGCCGCTGCGTGAGCTTAAAGTAAGCGCGATGGTGGCGATGCGACGGAGCAACGTCGCGGACTTTGGAAGCCGGAAATATTTTATTTTTCAAGGGCTGTCGCCTCATGTGACAGCTCATGAACAAATCAAATGCCCGGAAGCCCGCGCCGCCGCCGCAAAGCGAAATTATAACTTTCGCTAGCGGCTACGGGGGATGTCACCTGTCCTGTCGCCGGTCGCAGGCACTATACGCGCGGCTTTAGACCCAGGCCTATCAGTCATAATGGGAAATCCACCACTGCCCATGACGGCTCAATCAGTAGGTAGTGCTGGATGCAATTCGCCAAGCAGCACTTTTGAATAGTCTACGGTAGAGGAGCACACAGCCTCGCTTTCGGGTTGCTCCGGCACACACTCGGAAAGTCCATACGACACAGTCAGTAACCACCCCAGTACTGAAATAGTCTGCCACTCTTCTAGGGTTCCCATCTCCATAGCCAAAGACTGAGAACGGCCAAGCGACCAATCGCCACACGGATGCTGGGTCGTGGGCCAATCACAAGCTCGTCTGTGCTTGCCAATTGGGTCCGGGTGTGTGATGGAGAGACTGAGGCAAGGAGGGCGGGAATTACGAATCAGCCAATGGGAACAGCACCTACTTCGTCCTGTTCCAAGTGTAGGCTCGCTGTCTCTTGATGAGCGAGTGGGCGCCTCTTTGTCTGGGCAGACAATGGTCCTGCTTGTCCGTCCAGTGGCTCTCAGAACTGCCCATCCCCTCCCTCCATTGTCCACAACCTCCTCATGTGTCCCTCTGAATTCGTGTTCCTGTGAGTGCAGGCTGAGCAAGTTTGTTACCAGTCTAGCATGCCCATGGAACACAGAATACAAAGTTATACACCAAAACTAATTTTTTTCCATCCATAATAAACTGTTCAATCATTTTACACATACATACTTGGCCAGGTAAGCCATGATACGATGAATATACAGGGCTACGCTGTAATCCTGAAAAAGGAAAGAGGAATAAACCCCAAGTGTCCTATGCTCTAAAAAGTGTATATGACTGTTTGTGTGAAAGCAACCTCTTTCATATATGTAGAAAAATAGGCAATGTTGCTGCAGGATAAACAACTGAATAATAAAGTCAATAAGGAGGGTGAATTGCAGACTGAACCAGGGTGGGGGGCTAGTATGCAGGGAATAGATAGAGGCAAGAGGAGAAGCAACCGTGGATGCCTCCCTCATGAACTCACGGCAGTCTAGAGCCTGCTGCCCTTTCCCGACCCGATGTCCTCACCGCCCGTCCTGTACACCTGTCCCCGCTCCACGAACACTCCACGAGGTGTTTGGTGTCGTCTCACTGCTTTCCTGGACAGGTCTCAGCAAGCTGTGCGCTCCGGCGCTACTCACGCTCCAGGGGGCGGCACCAGAAGCTGGGAGGGATACACGGCTCCCTATGCAGCAAGATAGCCAGCGTGCTCCAGCCAGGTTGTAGCGAATAGTAGAAGAAAGATGATGGCGGTCACTGCATGATAGAACTCAGCCAGAAGTAGTTAAAATCTGCTTTATTTCAAGATGCTGCACATTACAGAGAGAACATCTCTGTCGCATTTCGTCCCGACGTGGGACTTTATCAAAGAGTAATATTCTCTCAACAGACAGGCATCTTAAGTAGACAAACTCATTCCCCTTATTGGTCAGATAATAATAAGACACAGTGATAAGACATAATCAAGCTGATTGCCTATCACTGTGTCTTATTATTAACTGACCAATAAGGGGAATGCCTACTTAAGATGCCTGTCTGTTGAGAGAATATTACTCTTTGATAAAGTCCCACGTCGGGACGAAACGCGTCAGATGTTCTCTCTGTAATGTGCAGAATCTTGAAATAAAGCTGATTTTAACTACTTCTGGCTGAGTTATATCATGCAGTGATCGCAATCATCTTTCTTCTACTATACGCTGTATATCCATCCAGATGATGTGGCAATGGCTGGGCTTTAGCTTTATTATAAGAGTTACATTGCCCCTACCGTCACAGTCCTGTTGGGACTGACACCATTTCATCATTAGGTTGGTGCCTTAGGTTTATTATCAACTCTATAAAGTTGGTATGGAAATCCTTTTAGGAAGTGTGGGACGGATTCATTTAAATATACTTTCCATAGCCAATAGCATATTACCCTGCCAAAATTTGACTTCTTATGAAACAAACCTCACCTCTTCCATGGTGCAACCAGATACTGTAAATAAGAAAGTGGAAAAAACTCCAGATTTGTGCAGATCTAGGAGAAGCAGACAGTCACTAGTGCAGTACAGCCTTTCTGACATCAAAAATGGTTTCTTCCTAGCTCCTGCCAATGTTTTTGCCTGCCTTTAAGGTTCTTCTCAAAGTACTAAAAAAGCAGCGCAGACGTCTGTCTCTCTGTCTCTCTCTGTCTCTCTCTCTGTCTCTCTCTGTTAGGGTGACCAGGCGTCCCGGTTTTGCCGGGACAGTACCGTTTTTTTCTGTGCTGTCCCGGCTGCCAGTACATCCCGGCTATGTCCCGGTTTTTCTCCATGGTCCCGTTCGTTTTGTACTGTAGATGCGGTGCGCGGTGGCGGCGAGCATGCGGCAGCCCGGCCGGTGAGTATTTTTTTTTATTTCAGGGGGTTGGGCTTCTAATATGCCAGGCTGCAGGTGATTAACTGGAGGATGCCGGGGGCGGGGCTTTCTCCGCTTCCTCCCCGATCCCCGCGGCCCGCGCCGGGACAGCCGTTGGCTGTTTGGCGCTTTCCCCTTTCTGCCTCAGTTCCCTGCTGCTGCTGCTGCCCGGGCGAGAGGTAGGCGCGGGGGGGAGCAGGGTTGGCGGGAGCGCGGATGGCTGGAGGGGACAGTGCGGGGTTGCTTTTAGGGAACTCCCTGCTTCTGCCCAGGTGCGCGGCCTTATCCCCGATAGGTGGGAGAGAGCGGAGCCAGTCTGGCGGGCGGGTTTTCCCACGTCCGGTCCACGGCTCGGCGAGCAGTGACTTCCGTCGTCGCGGGCGGCGGTGCAGGAGGGCGGGGTGTATCAGTGTGTGTG
>WSYH01000025.1:85798-97652 GCA_036426205.1 Ascaphus truei
GGGGGGGGTGAAGTTCTGTATGTAGAGTAAAAGTCACCGGCTTGTATAAGGAATATTGCTGAATCATTTCATTTAGGCATCCCATAATGTTATTAACTCAATGTGTTCATGTTCATATTTTGTTTACGTAGTGACAACATGCAACCTTGTATAGGGGGCGTGGGTTTATTATTTTGTGTATAAATAAGGCCTGTATGCCACCATGTCGTTGGGAGGGTTTTATTTTGAAACTCTCCTCTGTGTGTGCACCGCACAAAGCAATAAACGTATCTGTCATTCTGCAAAACATATCCTCAGACTTGTGTTTTTATTCACAACTTCCACATTAGACCAAGGTATGTGTAGCTTGTTGTCTGTTCCAGTGCATTATCGTCCAGTGTGAATTGAGATATGGTTGGATGTTTTTTAGATTTTTTCTGGAATACCATTATTCTGGTTTTTTCTAGGTTCACAGAGAGTGCCCAGGTCTGGCTGAATTTTTCTAGTATTGCCAGTTTCTGTTGGAGGCCTTGTTCTGTTGGAGACAGCAGGAGCAGGTCGTCTGCGTATAGTAGAGACTTAGGGCCTCATGCAGAGAGCAGCGCTATTTAAAATTGGAGAGGGGAATAAAAAGTAGGTTTAATGGAGAGTTTTATTCTCCATATGCAGAAATGGGCGAAATCCGCTATTTTTAGCATTACTGCATGTGGAGAATTATAAATGAGGAGATGCGCGCAGCTGAAAGGGAAAAAAAAAATCGCGCATTTTTTTCCCCCCCTATAGCCGGCGAGCTCCTGCTTCTTGCCAACTTTAGTTGGCGGAGAAAATTGAAGAAAATCGCGCCAAAAACAGCCGCTAGATGGCGAGCGCGCCTTTCTGAATTCGGATATTTTTCAGACTGGCGAGATGTAGTTTCTCGCCAGCCGCGCGGCGAGATTTTCAAATAGAAAAAAAAAATGGCGCGTTTTTCCTACCTCTCCATTTTCAGCTGTTTTTTGCGCGATTTTCTCCGGAAAATGGCGAGATTTTAAATAGCGCTGCTCTCTGCATGAGGCCCTTAATCTCAGTTCCAGCCAAGTTGAGCCCAGGTGCTGAGGAGGATTCTAGGGCTGCTGCGAGCTCATTGATGTAGATGTTAAAAAGTGTGGGACTCAGGCTGCAGCCCTGTCTAACTCCACGGCCTTGATGGAAGAAGTCTGTCCTTTTGTTATTTACTTTCATGCAGCATTTGTTTTCAGAGTACATACTTTTGATCGTGTCGTATGTTCTCCCCCCTATTCCGCTCTCTAGTATTTTCAGCAATAGGCCTGGATGCCAGATGGAGTCGAAGGCTTTTTTGAAGTCCACAAAGCAAGCAAATATTTTGCCCTTGTTGGTGTTGTGGACGTGCTTATTAATCAGGCTGTGTAAGGTATAGATGTGATCCGTGGTGCGGTGGTTTGGCAGGAAGCCTGTCTGGCTCTTACTCAGTACACTCCGCTCTGTCAGGAAGGTGAGGATTCTGCTGTTCAAGATGCTGTTGAACAGTTTCCCCAGGGTGCTGCTGACACAGATTCCTCTGTAATTGGATGGGTCCAGCCTGTCTCCTTTTTTGTGGATAGGGGTTATCAGTCCTTCGTTCCACAGTTCAGGGAAGTAGCTAGTAGTGAGGACCAGGTTGAACATTTTCAGTATTGCTTCCTGTATGGATGGATTGCTATACTTCAGCATCTCTTGTAGAATGCCATCTGGTCCGCTGGCTTTCTTGGTTTTTATTAGTTGTATTTTTTCTATTATTTCCTGGATTGTGATTGGTATGTCCAGGGGTTTTTGGTTATCTTTTATAGTGTTCTCCAGTGATGTTTGTTTGGTGAGGATTTGTTTTTGTTCTTGCGTCAGGTTTTCTTCTGGGATTTCTTGGTAAAGGTCCTCGAAGTAGTTTTTCCAGATGTTGCCATTCTGAATGGCCAGGTGTCTGTTATTCTGCTTTGTATCCAGATGTTTCCAGGTTTGCCAGAAAGTATTTTCATCTAATGCTTCTTCAATTTTTTCTAATTTTTTGGCAATGTGGTTTTGTTTTTTCTTCCTTAGGGTGTGCCTGTTGTGCTTTAGGTGTTGGTGGTACCTCATTCGTAGTTCTGTATTGTTTGGGTCTCTGTGTTTTTGGTTTGATATTGTTCGCAGGCTTTTTCTAAGGGTGTTGCATTCCTTATCAAACCATTTTTCTTTGATTTTGTCATTTGTTGTTGGTCTGTTAGGGCTAGTTGTTTTCAGATTTGATTTCTTTGCTATTAGATGGAATATTTTGCTGAGATTTCTTACTGCCAGGTTTACACCGTGTTTGTTCTGCTCATAGTTTGTGTCCTGGAAGCTATGGAGTAGGTTTCCAACTTCTGAGCTGTTGATTATTTCTGTGTATGTCGCGAGGCTCTGTTTTGTCCATTTGTAGCTGGCTTTCAGGCTATGAAGGTTGGACAGGGAAAAGGGAGACCAAAAAGCGCACCAGCACAAACGGAGCAGGAAGAACCCAGGACAAAAAACAAATGATTAAGGGCATTTAAATGTGGCAAAAGCCCATCCATGCTTTCGCAACTTCGCAGTTACCTTGAAAAAGACCGCTGGCGACTTTCGACAAAAAAAAGAATGCATTTGGATGGGTCTTTTGCCACATTAAGTGCCCTTTAATCATTTTTTTTTGTCCTGGGTTCTTCCTGCTCCGTTTGTGCTGGTGGCGCTTTTTGTGTTACTCCTGTTTCCCTGTATGCATTGAGTAGCTGCACTACCTGCACGAGCTTGCCGCACTGCACACTACAGGAGTGGGTTATACTGTACTTAGTATATATTTTTCAGGGGAACCTGCCATGAGACTGATGGTGAGTGGGTTGCACCACCACACTGTCTTCGAGGAGGAATAGTAACCCATTAATGACCAAAGTACATATCAATTGTTAGTACCCCTGGTCACAGTGGTCCCTGGCTTATTATCATTGAGATATCCTGCATTTGAGCGCTTCAGCTATTTTCCATAAAGGTGGAGAGGGGTTTTTGTGGTGTGCTTGGTGTCTTGTCCTAATAAAGAGCAGTGGTTTTGATTTGTGGTCTGATAGGGGTGATGGCTGTGTAACTATGAACACGATGGCTTTTGTGGTCTTGTCGGGTATTGCTTAGACCACTTACGCTGCTGGCCCAGCACAAGCTATTGTGTAATCTACCCAAAGAGTCTCATCTTGTCCGTCCATTGATAATGTACATTTCCAGACCACGACAACAGGTTTATGAGCGCTTGTATACATTTTTTGTTGATTTCACTGTCGTGCTTGTGGTTCTTTTGACGTGTCACAGAAGCTATGACAAGTGTCATTTCCAAAGATGTAGTTATTTCCATCTGAGATATGTAGTCCTGCTTTTCTCCTGCCTGTTCTCGGGCGTTCAGGTCTCCAGCATGCAGCACTTTACCACAGAGTCTTAAGTGGATTGCCTCTGTCCTGCAGGTCTCGAAATGTCTGGCTTGTAGTAATGGGATTCGGAGGGAGGAGTATGCTGCACAATAGGTAATGTGTCAGATAGATGGGGTGAACATGGAGCTTTTATTTGTAGCCCCAGTGGGTAATCTCCTCTCTTTCATTGGTTTTATTTGGCGTTAAGCTCCTCTTTGTACCATATTTATATGCCTCCGCGAATGGCGCCTCGTTTCAACACCTTTGTGTTTTTTCTGGGCTGGGAACGAGGAGCTGCCTATAACCCATAGGTCTGAGATACATCTCCCTCCGATTGGATCCATGTTTTCTGAGATAAAAATGTCTACGCTCGTCAACTTGTTTTATGAAGTCTGATCTTGTGTTTTAGAACCAACAACAAATGCTGGACCAACCATTCGCCCTGAATGTCTCATCGCTAATTTTAAAAGATCCCATCTTGGATATTTCTATAGGTTATATATCTTGGCTTATGCCTCCAATGACCTAATTTGCAAGTTTTTTTTTTTTTTTAACTAGTCTTTGTTGATACAATCAATGTGGGTAC
Source organism: Ascaphus truei (assembly GCA_036426205.1). Classification (NCBI taxonomy): domain Eukaryota; kingdom Metazoa; phylum Chordata; class Amphibia; order Anura; family Ascaphidae; genus Ascaphus; species Ascaphus truei. The sequence goes on from WSYH01000025.1 coordinate 89,780, forward strand.
GTTTCATTCTTGTCATTTCTGTACTTCTCTTTCTCGGCATTTAGTGGTGTATATGCTTGTTTTGTGGTAGTGTTTTGGTAGGTTATGATGCATTTTTACATCCTCTGTGTCAGATGGTAGTGAGCATTTCCCCAGGATTGTCCTTTAGTTTCTTTGCTAGCCGTTTAGTCGTGTTCTGGAGGTTGTTGTTGTTATCGTTTTCTGTGTATGCTGTGTTGTTTTCCCATGCTGCTGTCTATATGGGGATCCCTGTGTCTCGTGAGATTCTGTGATCCTAGGTCCCTGATGCAGTGTCCGTCCTGCAGTGGGTATTTGCCTGTTCTCTCCTCCCTCCACGGTGACATCTTTCATGGTCTTTTGCAAAATCGCGCATCCCTGATGGGGGGGGGGTTGAGGCACGTGGTCATACAGTGTTGTGGTAGTATGGAGTCATGTTTAACCAGGTTGTACATGGGGGAGCGAATTGCATGTTTTTTGCAACTCTATGTTGATGTTCTGGGATGTGCAGTTGGATATCTCTTCTGTGTAGTAAGAGGTAGACATAATTAGCTTTGTGGTGGTGAATCTTTGTGTTGCTCTCTGCTCTACTTTGTTCAATTCTCATCGATTTCTCTGCTGAAAAATAAAAGTAGTGGAGTAGGACGAGAGGTGGGAGAATCAGCGGCTGCGGGCAGAGGCGTGAGACTTTAGAGTTGGGGGAATAGACTAAGGAATGCGGAACAAGCGAGGGGGAGCAGCAAAAGAACGAAGGAGAGGCAGTTGGCCGGTGAACGGAGGGAGGAGGAACGGGGAAGTAAGAGGAGGTAAAGTAGTGGGGAGCACCAGTGAAAGATGTGGGGAGATAGAAAAAGATAGGAGGAATTGGAGAGAGAAAAGTTGAGAGAGAAAAAGATTGAATAGTTATGGAAGGGGGATAAAAGAGAAGAGGGAGACGGAAGAATCATGGTGGTGAGGATACAAAGGGATCGGAGGGGAAGGTGGGTGGGGGGACAACGAGAAAACAAAAGGAGAAGGGAACGGAGGAAGGGGGGGGCGCAAGGGGTTGTTCGGGAGGTCGTTGGTACCATTGTTGATGATGATGTATCCAGGATTTCTTAGGTCTGGTTTTGTTTAGATATCCATACTTTCTGTGGTTTGGGGACAGTGGATCGTGGTTACACCGTGTTTGCCTGGGAATAGTCGGTCACTGTTTAGGTATCTTCCATTGAGTTGATGAAGTATTATTATTTCAGTGTTGTGTGCCTGGTGGTCCTGTTCCAGTTGTGTGCTGTACTCCCTGTTGCGTTTCCAGGTGTGCATTGTTGTTGGTTTTGTTTTGGTGACAGTAGTTTTTATTGTTGAGCCAGTGGTTGGCGTTGAGTCTGTCTTTGTTCTTTGTGTTTCTATGTCTGAGCTGGGGGTTTGCTCTGTGCTGTGTGTTACTGTCTCCTGTCTTTGTTTTTGCTGTGGTCTGTCTGGCTGTGGGGTTGTGCTCTGTGCTGTGTTTTACTGACTCCAGCTTTGTCTTTCTTGCTGTTCTATTTCTGAGCTGGGGGTTTTTCCTCTGTGCTGTGTGTTTTACTCTGATTTCCTGTCTTTGTTCTTGCTGTGTCTTTCCTGACTGGGGGTTTGCTCTGTGCTGTGTGTTACTGACTCAGGTTCTTTTTCTGCTGTTTTCTATGGTCTGAGCTGGGGGTTTTGCTCTGTGCTGTGTGGTTACTGATTAATTATTCCTGTCGTTCTGGTTTCATTGATTATGGCTGTTTTCCACTATCTTGGGTGGGGAGCATTTTGTTTAATGAGGTTTTTTGTTGCGTTTGTGTGTTATAATACGACGTCTCTGGGGGTTTTCTGTCTTAAAATTGGTTGATGGCTTCATTTTATTTTTGCTCTTCGAATTTTCCCTCCTTCCTCCGTTTGGTCTCCCTGATCTGCTATTGTCTTGGGTTGCAGGGTATAATAGTAGTTTTTTTGTTCTTGCATAATGCCATGGCTTCCAGTTGTTTATGTTACTAATTTCTTTCTTTTCTAAGTTTCTTCCTTAGTTGGTCTTGCATCTTGTCGTGTAGTCATGTTTATTGTTTCATTTCTTTCTCTTTCCCTTAGCAGATCTTTATAAGCCACGTTTTTCGTTTTTTATATTTTAATAATTTTCTTCCTTTTAGTTGGTCAGTAACTCACTCTTGAGATTGTTTAATTTAACACGTGTTTCTGTTGAATAGTGGGAAATCTCTCTCCCTTGACAAAAGCTGTCCTGCGATCAATGTGGGGGGTTGGATATGGTGTGATTGTCTTTGGTTTTGCTGTGTTCTGACCTTGATTTTTTTATCTGTGTTTCTTTGCTCTCTGCTCACAGTTTTCTTAATTGGGGTGCGCTCTTTTTCTTCAAATTATTGCCTTGGCTTTAAGTACATGGAAATCTTCTCAAATTCCTGGCAAAGCTAACTGCTCTGCGACTGAACTGGGCCTGGTCATAAGGGTGCCGATTGTGATACAACATTTAAGTTTTATAATGCTCTGTGCTCTTCCCCATCTGGATTTGTATATTGTCTTTCATTGTTTAAGAGTCTTTCCCTTTTTTGATGTATGTGTATTTGTTTGCATATGTGTAACATCGCAAGCTGTAGGTGGGATTCAGGCAAAGTAAAAGTAATTCTGTTTTTATTTTTTTTTTTCCTGCTAGTGGATGCAAAATCAGCAAACAAGGTTCGTGATGTTCATCCTAAGGCTATATTTGTTTGAAAGTTTAATTCTGGTCTTGGTTTAGCTCGTGGGGCATTCCTGCAGGATATGTGATTTCAGGAGTGTTAGAGTCGTAAGGATGGGGGTTAATCAGCAGTGTCTGTTCATACAGCTTGGTTTGGCTGCTGTTTGAGTCTTGGATAAGATATATTTTCTGTCATTCTCTGTTTCTTTGGTGCAAAAATTCTCCACTTTTGTGTGTCCTGTATAGTTTCTATATTAATCTGTGTGTTCTCTGTGTTGTGTGATATTGTATTGCAGTAATATAGAAAGGATTCGTTTCTTCTTTAAGGTTCTCCTGGTGTATCAGTGATTGTTTTTTTGGTTGCGCCCTTCCCTTTCCTGTTGTTTCGGCTATTTCGTCTTTAGATTAAATCTTTGTATCATTGCAGTTTCCTTGTGCTTTGTCTTGTTTTTATTTGTTCAGTCAGCTTTTTTTATTAACGATAAGACTGTGTTTTTTTTTTGTTTTTGTTGGCAAAATTTCAGCCTCAGATTGTGAAGGCATAAAGTTGATAAGGAGTTAGGTAGCTCATCTAACTGCTGGGGCTGCTGCTGGTATAACGTTCAGCACTGTCTTCCCCTACGCCTCTTTATGGCACAAACACACACCTGCAAGCCCTCGAAATGACTAACTCTCTATATGCAGCATACACACAACTGCAGGGGCCTCAAAGCGCGTGTCTATATGCACAACCACACAACTGCAGCCCGGTCAACTCTCTATATGGCACAAACACCCGACTTGCAGCCGCCCCAAGCCTCTATATGCGACAAACCCCACACATGGCTAGCGCCCACCTACTCATCTATATGCACTAAACCACACTGGACTTGCAGCCCGCACCTCTATATGCAACACACACAAGCTGCAGGCGCCCAACCCTCTATATTCAACAAACACACAAATTCACTGCCGCGTCCTCAACCTCTATATTGGCACACCAAACACAGCACACTGCAGCTCCCACCTACTAAATGCACAAACACACAGTCAAACGGCAAAGCCAACTACTGTCAAAATAAGCCCCCACACCTCGTATATGCACAAACACAGCAACATAGGGCACCAGCCCGAACAACGCTTCTATGTGCACAGAACACACTACTGCAGAAGAATGCAAATATTGAAAAAAATCCCCATACCTCTATATGTAACACAAACACACTTAACTGTCTATGAGCCCCATCCCTCTGATATGCTAGCAAACACACACTGCAGGCATTCCACGCTCTAATGCAGCTAAACGCACACTGGCAGCCAGGGTTGCCGACCTTTCTATTGACAGGCTTAACGCCGAACATAACAACATGTTTTAGATCTATTTATTATATATTTATCGTTGCCTTTGGCTGTATCTTCCCCTCTCAAATTCGCGTTAAAACATGGGCTGCGGCGACTCACGCAATGCACATTGTCCTTAAAAACGAGACGCTCCGTGACGTCAACTAAACAACTTGTCATCAAGTTGACATTACACTAACGGGACGCAATTATGGCGCCAAGGGCAATCACAGTGATGCCACATTGTCATGGCAACATGTCACCCATTCACCGCCTGGACTCGAGTGTCCATCGTTGTCATGGCAACAGGGTGCTGCATGTGATGGTAATTTGGTTTAAAATGTTTTTTTAATAAATGTGTCCGTTTTCATTTGATTACATATATATACTCTTTTGTAAACCTTTTCTGCTAGATTATGATGACATTAGAGGTGTTTAGATCAGAAACATGAGAAATGATAGGTATAAGAGATATAAAGGGGGTACATTATTTAAAATTAGATAATAAAATCAATAACATCAACAAATAAAGAGTATATGCGAATTGAAGGTATTCCTACAATGTCGGTTGGTGGTCGCGCTATCGTAAAGTGTGATGTCCGAAACTTCTTACGAGACGGCGGTAGGATATGCGGGCATTGGATATGTTAATAGAGAATATCTCTCTTCTGCACAACCGTGGCTATCTGACTAGCCCAGAAAATTCCAATGTGTTTACTTACCTGTGCGCTCAATAGACGCAGTCTGGTGCAGGCAAGTTGTTTCCCCGACACCACAAAGGATGAGTCTGGAAAGGTGCCGGCCTGGTATCCTGCGGAAAATTCTTCCGCGGGTCTGCTGTTATGCCTTGTCTGTCTCGCAATTGCTCTAACTCTAACTGCTCAATCTCGCGAGAGGAACAATAGCAGTTCCGTGTTCTGGGAGTTCATAGTCTAGCAAGGAGCTGTCAGCGTCATGAGCGGAATAAGCCATATTTGACTGTACGGGGCCAAACCCGGCTTAATGGCTACCGCAGTATCGCAGTTCACTAACATTTCTCTCATGGGGGTTATGATGGAGGGATAGCTCTTCTGTACTTCGGATTTAAAGAGTAGTTCGCGCTTTAATTATCCATCATTAATACAATAAACCATCTCTGTGGCGCATCTCTAGCACCCTGCGCATATGTGAACAAATAAATGATTTACACAATACAGCTAAAACTCCCTGGACACTAAATCTAACTAAGATGATCTATGCTGCGGAATGGAAATAAACAATCGTGTCAATAAATTTGGCTTTTATCGCGGGCTATTTCCCGTAAAGTGTATTGAATTTAATGGAAGATAGGGCTGGAGTTTAAATATTCTCTTTTCTAAGCAGTACACTCTTCCTCTCAGTTGGTTCATGGCTTAATCTCAAAAATATTACTAATGAAACTCTACTCATTACAATTTTAACGCTTTAAATAAAGAACATTGTGCTTACATTTTGTCAGGAATCGGGTCGGCGTTTCTCACCACCTCCCCACACAGAAAGCACCCCCTATCCGCAGAGTCATCCCCTATGACACATACATCAAAACAAAAAACTGCGCTTAAACTCAGGTCCTCCAGCGGCATTACAACCTCTCCCCTGCCGAGACCTCGCGGGATCACTCTACTCACACTGCATCTCACTCCCCCTCGGTCGATTCCTCTGTCTCAGGCGCGTCGGGCGCCGCATCTACAAATATCACTTCGCCTCGACTCTCTGCAGTAGTCACAGCACACCTGTCACACATCCCTATCTGGCCTCGTATCAACACGCGCGTTAACCCTTGACACGTTAACACGGAGCACGGCTCAGTCTGCACAGCTGTCTTCTTCCACGTCACCCCTGGCAGCCTCAGAGGCTTCGCTCACGCCCCCCGCATAGACACTGCAAGACGGGCACGCGGCATACTCAGGTAACCAACAAGACTCAGCCTGGCCTGTGATGGCCGGCATACAATCTGCAGGGGTCTCTGGCCGGGAGCTCTTCCCGGTCCCGCTCTCAGTCGCTAATGGAACCTTTCCGCTATTATCAATCTAGGCTCCTTCGCGCTCTCAGTCTTTGCTCGACATAGTGCTCTGTAGGAAGTACTTCCTGGATTCTCTGCAGTGGTTTTGCACAGGTTCTGACAAACAAAGGCCTGCTCATATGACTACACCCCCCTCTGTCTCTCTCGTCTACGGCTTCCTTGGAGCTAAACGCTCACCTCTGGCAAACCCCTTGACAACGGCTTGGACTACAATGACCTATCTCCAACTCCTCTCCACTCCATGACTTGTTCGGCGGCGAGGACATCCCTTCACACTCTATCCTCTATCAACGGGTACCCGTGCAGTATTGTCCACTGTCCACCTTACTTACTACAAAAAGACCCTGGCACCTTGGGTCAAAATGCTTCAGACCACATCTCCCTGACAAGGCTTCCCCCTTTGGGTCTGCGGGTGCGTTATGTAAACCACAACTTTCCCATTCATTCTTCCTCCCTCTATGTCCCGTCCCTCCCTGCCTGTGTCCCCCCTATCATGCTCAGGGGACGGGTCTGGTCTGGCGGGCAGCACCTTAGTCACCGGCGTAAACATTAACAGTAGGTAATCTGGCCCTTAAGTAAGTGTAGAGTGCCATGACTGTGATTCGTTTTAGAAACAACACAAAATGTTTATCAACGAAACGAAGTCTAATAACCTTATTGGCAATATACATTAGCCTTACTGCCAGGTTTACACCGTGTTTGTTCTGCTCGTAGTTTGTGTCCTGGAAGCTTTGGAGTAGGTTTCCAACTTCTGAGCTGTTGATTATTTCTGTGTATGTCGCGAGGCTCTGTTTTGTCCATTTGTCGGTGGCTTTCAGGCTATGAAGGTTGGAGAGGGGTTTTTGTGGTGTGCTTGGTTGGTCTGGTCTCTTAATAAAGAGCAGTGTTTGATTGTGGTCTGATAGGGGTGATGGTGGTGTAACTATGAAAGCACTGATGGCTTGTTGGTCTATGTCGGTTATTGCGTAGTCCACTACGCTGTTGCCCAGCACAGAGCTATATGTGTATCTACACAAAGAGTCTCCTCTTGTCCGTCCATTGATAATGTACAGTCCCAGACCACGACACAGGTTTAGGAGCTCTTTACCATTTTTGTTTGTTGCACTGTCGTAGCTGGTTCTTTGACGTGTCACAGAGCTATGACAAGTGTCATTTCCAAAGATGTAGTTATTTCCATCTGAAGATATGTAGTCCTGTTCTCTGCCTGTTCTGGCGTTCAGGTCTCCACATATCAGCACTTTACCCAGAGTCTGAAAGTGGATTGCCTCTGTCTGCAGGGTCTCGAAGATGTCTGGATTATAGTATGGGGAGTCGTAGGGGGGGATGTATGCTGCACATAGGTATGTGTCATATAGATGGGTGAACATGGAGCCTTTTATTTGTAGCCACAAGTGGGTATCTCCTCTCTTCATTGGGTTTATTTGGCTGTTAAGCTCCTCTTTGTACCATATTATGATTCCTCCTGAATGGCGGCCTCGTTTCACACCTTTGTGTTTCTGGGCTGGGACTAGGAGCTGCCTATAACCCTCTCTCTCTCTCTGTCTCTCTCTCTCTGTCTCTCTCTCTCTGTGTGTGTCTGTCTCTCTCTCTCTCTGTGTGTGTCTCTCTCTCCCCCTCTCTCTCCCCCCCTCTCTCTCCCCCCCTCTCTCTGTGTCTCTCTCTCCCTCTCTCTCTCTGTGTCTGTCTCCCTCTCTCTCTCTGTGTGTGTCTGTGTGTGTGTGTCTCTCTCTCTCTCTCTCTCTCTGTCTCTCTCTCTGTCTCTCTCTCTGTCTCTCTCTCTGTCTCTCTCTGTCTCTCTCTCTCTGTGTGTCTCTCTCTGTCTCTCT
>WSYH01000025.1:97693-112686 GCA_036426205.1 Ascaphus truei
TCTCTCTGTCTCTCTCTCTGTCTCTCTCTGTCTCTCTCTCTCTCTGTGTGTCTCTCTCTGTCTCTCTCTCTCTCTGTGTCTGTCTCTCTCCCTCTGTCTCTCTCTGTCTGTCTCTCTGTCTCTGTCTCTCTCTATCTCTGTGTATCTCTGTCTCTGTGTGTGTGTGTGTCTCTCTCTGTGTGCGTCTGTTGTGCATTTGCGGCGCCGGCGGCTACTGCGCAAGCGTGCGCAGGTGCGCCAAGCCATAAACAGCTCCTGTGCACCAAGTGTGGGAAGCTTGAGAATCTGCGCCAGCTGTCATAACGGCCTCTTCTGCCAGTATTGACGTCACTTCCGGAACTGCACTTCCGTCTCCATCAAGGCAACTTACCCAAGCCGCAATTTTCATTTGGTAGGTGCCAGGATATCACAGTGTCACTATCAAAAAAATATAAGCAAGTCAAGCTTGATTACAAAAACTGGATATTGTAGACCATCGTCTTATATACACACAGACAGATCTTGAGAAATACAACCCTTTGTCCTGGGCTTTACTTACTGCCAGTAACGATATCATCATTAATGAATGTCAGTGATACTGATGCTTGCTGCTTCCATGTGAGATTTTGGTGAGTTTTATGGAATGTCTTAATATAAGCATGAATGACCTCTTCTGACAATTTATAGCAGCGTGAAGTTATTGTCGGAGCTTCTTACAACGATATTACACCACTTCCGATCTAGAGACCTTTATTGGCACAGAGAAAAGGAAATCTTCAGCAGTTGCGGATGCAAACTTGTTGATACATGTCCTTTTGATATTGTGCCAAGCGGTTCCTCCATAATTGCTCGAATACCCACATCCAAATCCCTCATTGGCACAAACAGGAAAGATCACTCAAAGAACCTTTCTAAATTGATGTAAAGGGCGTATCATGAAATGACTCTCCTTGCTTCAAGTTAATTACATCATGCACATTTAGCACCCTGTTTTTTTCACAAACTATGTGTCTATGGTTATCATGATTAATATAGTTGGCAAAAGTAACTTTGAAAATAATAATTATACTGTAGGTGCCTTATTTAAAAAAGAAAAAGAAAAAAAGGCATTAATACCTACTGTAGCCATAATGCCATAAATATGCCCCCTGTCTCTAAATCATCAAATTAGTTGTGTCAGACTTGTACAGTATATTGGTAGCAGATGCTTGAGTTTATTTAAATGGAGTACCACATTTTATAAAACCATGTATTTACAACCCAGTTAATGTTGATTGCTTCTAAAAGAATGTCAACTTATATTATTCATAATAACATTTTATGTTTGACATTCTTGATGACATTTAGCAATAGGGATCAGTAAGATGGGAAGGATCGATACATTCCGGTGTTCTTTACAAAAGTTCAGTATGCAAATGGTATTGCACATGTCTGCCTCTGTTATGGGCAGTTTGATTGCTAAAGTTATGCACTTTTTTGTTTTTTTTTTGAAATTCTTACTGTGACTGCATACTCATATTGCATTCCATATTACTCCTAACTCATCATCTTGCCCATACAGATGTATTAAAGGCTTTATTGCCTTTGGTGCTGCCACCATGGGTGGCAGCACCAAAGGATTAATGCTGCAGGGGGTCCAATTCGAAACACTTCGCGGCGGCATACGGTCCTCAGCGTCGCAGACGATAGTTCTTGACTGCATCTGTCATGCATGATTAATGCAATACAGGTCCCTTCTGCAGCAGGACAGTTCTATTTGGTTTACAACAGAAATTACCTTAAAAGATAGAACTGTTGCCACTGTCCTGTAATCAGTTTTGAACCACTGGCCCAAGAGCCATAAAAAGTATTATTTGAAAAAAAATGGTGGGTAGAAATTACTCTAGTAATGCCTCCAAAATATTGCTGCTCACGTAGAACCTGTCCCAGATAGGCCTGCCAGACATTTAGCTCGAACTAAAGTTGCCACCTAGTCATATGGTGTGGCGAGAACATGGGGGCAGTAGTGAGCTGTTTCCCAACTATTGCAACCTGTTGCTCCTTCAACCTGTGGAAATGTTACATATTTGAATGATAATGCTTACTCCAGTGATTTTCAACCGGGGTGCCGCGAGCACCCTTTAGGGGTTCCGCGGCCGCCATTGTATGGAGAGCTGGGACAACTCTCCCAGCTGTCCCAGGCCTGGTGGCACCCCTCGTAGTAGTGACCCGGTGGCTGCAGAGCTCAGTAGTAGCAGCTGCCTGGTCACTGCTATCCTTAGTTTCCCTTCTCCTGCCGGCGCCGGAAGTCGCGTCAACTTTCGTGTGACAGGAGGGAGAGGAAGGATCAGGTAAGTGTGCGCTCTCAACTCCCTTAAAGTGAGAGTGTGCGTGCGTGTGTGCGCGCGCGTGTGTGTGTGTGTGTGTGTGTGTGTGTGTTTTAGCTCCCTTAAAGTGTCTGTGTGTGTGTGTGTGTGTGTGTGTGTTTTAGCTCCCTTAAAGTGTCTGTGTGTCTGTGTGAGGGGGAGTGGTAGCTCCCATAAAGTGTGTGTAAGAAACGAGCAGCTTGTAGCAAGCGCAGTACATAAACAGTAGTTTATGCTCAGCAATGTAGCAGAGAACTGATTGGGGTAGTTTATGCTCAGCAATGTAGCAGAGAACTGATTGGGTATTTAAAGGGCAGGCAGCCAATGGGAGGGAAGGCTGCAGAGTAAGGAATGGGGAGCAGCCCACAGCTGCAAGGTAAAGAGCACTCGGGCATAGACTGGGGAGCAGCCCACAGCTGCAAGGTAAAGAGCACTCGGGCATAGACTGTCCACTAATAGGCAGAGGCCAGGTGCACAGCAGGTGAGGAATAATTAAGAGAATTAACCCCTTATTTGCTTGCCTGCGCGTAGGCAGCATGCGATGTAGATTGCCCGTGTCGTCATGGGGGCAGTTCCAGCTGTTTCCATTCCTTGCAGCGCGGCACCTGTGCGCAGCGACCGCATCGCCCGCAATGCTGTCCCCTGCGGTTGCGTCACGGGAGCGAGGACCCGAAATCTGCCTATCATGGATCAGCTTGTTAGTATCGTGGCATGTGCGCGCAGACGGAGGTCCGCGCGCCTCTATCATGGCAGTGCATTGTGTCCGGGGGCGGGGACAACCCCCCCTTCAGGGGTGACTTCTGGTGACCTAGAGATGGTCTAGAAGGGTGTTTGTGGTGAAAGGCCTTGAGGAACCCGAAATCTTCAGGATCCAAGCTGTTAGTATCGTGGCCATGTGCGCGCAGACGGGGTCCGCGCGCGCCTCTATCATGGAGGCATGGTCCGGGGGCGGGCGATAGCCACGATCCTTACACTACCCACCTTCAGGGGCGGACTTGGTGACCAAGAGNNNNCGTTTGTACCTGTTCTTGGGAAATCCACTCTCATTCCTCAGGGCCGAAAACCCTTCCAAGTGTATCGGATTGGAGTTTTCCCCTTGAGATTCGGATAGGAAAGAATAGCCGGGACCTTAAAACTATTGCTGCCCTCTACTAGGGAGGTTTGAGGGGGGTAGTGCCAGAGCTGAAGAGTGGTGTTCTGAATGAAGGGTTTTAAGAGGGACATGTGGGAATACCGACGGAATTTCGATTGGAAGCCGGTTAGTTTCAGTCGATAGGCGAATGGGTTGATCTTTCTGTGATGACAAAAGGTCCAATGAACCTGGTGCCAATTTTGAGATGAGTACCTTCAGGCGGATATTCTTGTGTAAAGCCAAACCTTTGCCCTGTGTGGTAAAGGGGATCTCCCGCGATGACAGTCTGGCTGCTATTTTTGTGCAGAGATGGCGTTTCTAAGGTTTAGAAAAAGAGGAAACCGGGCGCTTTATACAGTGCAGTGAAAAAAAATGTGCTCACAGATGGTGGGTATCATATATATATGGTGGTGTGTGTCTATATATATATATTATATAATATATATACAGCCTGAGATGACCCTTGAACTAATAGGCGATATGTTCTTAAATGCGTAGATAGTTCGCACGCCGTGATGTTCGTATCGAGTATTATTTAATAAATGTGGAACAATAGGAATTGAGTATTTGTTTGTAAAGGTTTCAGACATAATTTTGACAAGAGACAGATGAAGAGAAAATGTATAATACGATGTTGTAAAAAAAGTGTTTTTGTACACACACCACAGTACATAGTATATTTTGGTGACATAAGTTGATGTGAAAAGTGAGGCGTGTGTCTTTCATGAGGTGTCCGTGAGGGCCGGACGGATTGGGTGCTTCACGGTACGGTTGGCCGGGGGTTTAGTTGATGTGCTGGACTGTCTTGGGTTGGGGGTCCTGTCTTAGGTGTGTGAGGGCTGCGGGTGGTGTGGCGGGATGTGCGGGTGAACAGCTGGCTCAGGATTTTTCTTGCGTAGGGGGCGAGGATGCGGCAGGTGGGTGTCGAGTGTGTGGGTGTCACATTGAATGCGTGCGGGTGCGGGAGGGGGGAGGTGGGAGGTGGTTGGTGTGAAGGGGTGAGCAGGGGGGACGGGAGTGTGAAGGGGTTAGGAGGGGTGGCAGTGTGCATGAGTGAAGGGAGGAGGTGGGAAGGATGGGAAGTGGAGAGGCTGGTGGGAAGGTGGGGGTAGGAGGGCGGTGGGAAAGGGTGGACGGGTAAGGGGGAGGGCGGTGGGAAGGGGGGGTAGGGGGTGCGGAAGGCGGTGGGAGGGAGGGTGGGAAGGGGCTGGGCGGACTGGAATTGGGGGGCAAGGAGTCGGTGGGAAGGGGGCTGTGACAGTTTGGTGGCGGGGAGGTGAAGGGGGGGAGTGGAGGGGAGGGTGAAGGGGGGGGCGCGGGGGAGGGGAGGTGGAGGAGGGGGGGGTGGAGTGGAGGTGACAAAAGGGGGTGGTGGAGGGGGAGGGGAGTGAAGGGGGGGGTGGAGGGGAGGTTGACGGGGGGGTGGAGGGGAGGTGAAGGGGGGGGTGGAGGGGAGGTGAAGGGGGGTGGCGGGGAGGTGAAGGGGGGGTGGCAGGGAGGTGAAGGGGGGGTGGCGGGGAGGTGAAGGGGGGTGGAGGGGAGGTGAAGGGGAGGTGGAGGGGAGGTGAAGGGGGGGTGGAGGGCAGGTGAAGGGGGGGGGAGGGGAGGTGGAGGGGGGTGGAGGGGGGTGGACGGGGAGAGGTGGAAGAGGGGAGGGAGGGGGGGGATGTGAAAGGGAGGGGAAGTGTGAGCCCGAGTGAGGGGGGGGGTGAGGGAAGGGGGGTGAGGGGGGGGTGAGGGGGGGGTGGGGGAGGTGAGGGCGTGGGTGATGAGGGGAGGTGAAGGGGGTGAGGGGGAGGTGAAGGCCCGCTCCTCCACCCGTCCGGCAGGTCCCACGTGGATCTGATGGCGGAGGCAGCGTTGTTGTGGCTGACTCCCCCGCGGGTCCCTGGCGCTGCGCGTTCCGCTCCCGCTCTGACTGTAGCGGTGCGGGGGGGGGGGGTAGGGGAGACACTGGACACTGGAGGGGAGGTGAAGGGGGGGGTGAGGGGCGGTGAAGGGGGGGGGTGGAGGGGAGGTTTTGAAGGGGGGGGTGGAGGGGAGTGAACGGGGGGGTGGGAGGGGAGGTGAAGGAGAGGGTGGAGGGAGGTGAAGGGGAGGTGGAAGGAGGGGAAGTGGAGTGAGGGGAGGTGTGATGAAGGGGCGTTGAGTGGATGTGAAGGGGGGTGAGGGGAGGTGAGGGGGGGTTGAGGGGAGGTGTGGAAGGCCGCTCACTCCCCGTCGGCAGGTCCCAAGTGGAATGGAGGCGGGAGCAGCGTGTTGTGGCGCTCCACCGCTGTTGTCCCGGGCACGCTCGTCCGCTTCCCGCTGACTGTAGCGTGAAGGGGGGGGGGGGGGATCGGGGAGAAAATGAAAAGGGAGGGGAGGTGAAGGGGGGAGGGGGAGGGAGGGTGATAGGGGGGGTGGACCGGGGGGAAGTGAGGGGAAGTGGCAAGTGAAGGGGGGTATTCTTGTACTGGTTGTGGTGAGTGAGGGGGGGGTGAGGTGAGGTGGGTTGAGGCCGCCCAATCACCCGTACGGCAGGTCCCACGGGATCTGAGGGCCGGGAGGGCAGCGTGTCTGTGGAAGATCCCCCGCGGGTCCCGGGCGCTCGCTCCCCCGGGACTGTTGTAGCGGCGCAGGGGGGGGGGGGTGGACTGAAAGCGCGGGAAACAGGGGGGGGGGCAGGGCTTCGGCCCGCCAGCCGCGAGTGAGGCCGCCGCCATCTGGGCACTTCGGTGCCGCGAGGCAGGCGCCTGCCACTGGGGTGTTCCCACGCCGGGAGGGGGGTGAGTGTGAGCGCCGGGGAGGGGGGGGATGTATATGTGTGGGGGGGGGAAGAGGTGGGGAGATATAGAGGGGGGGTCTCGCACGGCGCGAACTGGGTGGGGGGGCGCGGAAGGGGGTAATACTATTGGTGTCCGTACTGACTGTAGCGGCGCCGGGGGGGGGGGGGGAGCGGGGTGGAAAGCGCGGGGAGGACACGGGAGAGTAGGAGGTGCGCGCGGGTCACGATGTTCAGGGAGGGGGTGTTGTGTGTGTGTGATGACACTGTGGGTTGTGTGTGTGTGTGTTGTGTGACACTGGGTGTGTGTGTGTGTGATGTGTGTGTGGACAGGTGTGTGTGTGTGTGTGTGTGTGTGTGTGGTGTGTGTGTGTGGTGTGTTTGTGTTGTGTGTTGTGTGTGATGTGTGTGTGTGTGGTGTGTGTTGGTGTGTGCTGTGACCAACCGTGTGGTAACACTGTAGTGTTGTGTGACATGTGGGTGTGAATGTGGTGACACTGTGTGGGTGTTGGTGACACTGGGTGTGGGTGTGTGTGGGTGTGTTTTTGTGGCCCGTCACTCCGCCTCAGGCCAATGAGAGGTGTGCATGGGGGGGCAGGGCGGACCCACGGGACCAATGAGATTTACCCTAGGGGACACGGACATCCAGGCAGGCAAACATACAGTGCTTTACACTAATATAGTATAAGATTATATAATATATATATATATATATATATATTATATTATATAATATATAGTGGTGTGTATAATATATGCTAAGCCCTTTGAGAAAGTCACCCAGTGGTGACGAAAGCGTAAGGGACTCTGATAGCGCGATTACGTCACTACGACGCTGCGCACGGCGCACCGGAGGCCACATCCAGGTGGGATTCATACGGCGGCCATCTAGCTGGAGAGGCGATTGTCTGGCACACTAGTTTTCTACGCCCTGTCTCGACGCATTTCTTTATTAAATTCTAGTATTCCGTTTTGCCCCCACCCCCCCCCCCAAAATTACGCCTGCACCCCTGGCATCACCCCCCCGTTGCTCCCCCCCGAGACTCCTTTGTTTGCACACCTACTCCTCCCCCCCACCAACGCAGGACCCTTTCTGTAGTGGAGCCCCTATGAAAGTGCCTGAACTGTGGTGCAGCAAGAAACAGGATGTGGGATTATTTAAACAATATTTGCTTTTTTACGCCCCCTATTACTCCATTTTACTTCATGGGTGAGTGTGGCTTTGCTTTTCTTTGGTCGCCCTCCCTCCATCCTTTGTTCTCTTTACCCCTCTTACAAACAGTTGTACTTAAATACAGTCTTGTCACTGTCCGCTATGTGCTGCGGTCTTCCCCTGCACGCGTTCTCTAGTCATTTCATATTGGTTGTTTTACTTTTTATTTTCACCCGATTTTCTTCATTATATACTAGATTTTATAGTTCTATCATTTATCCTTTTTATATAATTTAAGTCTTTAACGTATAAAGAAGAAAATAAATGACTGCATACAACACATGGTCTAGAAGGGTGTTTGTGGTGAAAGGCCTTGAGGCGTGTACCTGTTCTTGGGAAATCCACTCTCATTCTATTCTCTCTGGGGTTTTTGTGTAGTGTGTCTTTATCTCTCTCTGTATGTCTATCTCTCTACTCTCTCTTATATGTTTTGTCGTTATCTCCACCCCCCACTCTCGCTACTTATCTATATCTCTACTCGCTATCTCTATCTGTCTGTCTATTTTCTCTTCTCCCCTCCTCTCATCTCTCCCCTCTATATCCACCCCCCCCGCCCCCCCCCTCTCTCTTTTTTTTTTTTCTCTGTCTCTCTCTCTGCTCTCTCTCTCTCTGTGTGTGTGTCTCTCTCTCTCTGTCTCTCTCTCTCTGTGTGTCTCTCTCTCTCTGTCTCTCTCTCTGTCTCTCTCTCTCCCTCTGTCTCTCTCTGTCTCTGTGTCTCTCTCTCTCTGTGTGTGTCTCTCTCTGTGTGCGTCTGTTGTGCATGTGCGGCGCGGCGGGCTATGGCAAAGTGCGCCAAAGCCATACAGCTCACAGTTGCACAAAGTCGTGGGAAGCTTAGAATCTGCGCCAGGTGTATAACGGCCTCTCTGCCAGTAGTGACGTCACTCGGAACCTGCACTTCCGTCTCCTCAAGGCAACTTTTACTCCAAGCGAAATTTTCATTTGGTAGGTGCCAGGATAGAAGTTTCACTTAAAAAATTAAGCAGGCTTATACCAAAAAAGGGATATTGTAGACCATGTTATATAACGGGACCAGATCTTGAGAAATACAACCCTTGTCAGGGGGCTTACTTATGCCAGAAAGATATCTCATTAAAAGAGTCGTGATACATGAATGCTTGCTGCTTCATGTGGATGTGGGTGATGGTGAGTTTATGAATGGTTTAATATAAGCATGAATGGACTCTCTTCTAAAACAATTTTTAGCAGCGTGAAGTTATTGTCGGAGCTTCTTAAACAGATATTACACCACTTCCGATCTAGAGACATTTATTGGCACAGAGAAAAGTAAATCTTAAGAATTTGCGATTGAAACTTTTGAGAAATGTCCTTTTGATGATTGTGCAAGCGGTTCCTCCATAATTGTCGGAATACCCACATTCAACATCATCAGTGGCACAAAAACAGGAAAGATCCCTCAAAGAACTTTCTAAATTGATGTAAAGGCGTTCCTGAAATGAATCTCCTTGCTCAAGTAATGAATAATTCACATTTAAGCACCTGTATTTTTCACAAACGATGTGGTTATGGATCATGAGTAATATAGTTGGCAAAAGTAACTTTGAAAATAATAATTATACTGTAGGTGCCTTATTTAAAAAGAAAAAGAAAAAAAAGGCATGAATAACCTTGCCATAATGCCATAAATATACCCCTGTCTCTAAATCATCAAATTAGTTGTGTCAGACTTGTATATTGGTAGCAGATTGATGGAGTGATTTAACTGGAGTACCAATTTTAGAGAACCCCTGTATTTAGGAAACCCAAGTTTACGTTTAGATGCCTTTAAAAAGAAAGGGGGTGAATGTCAACTTATATTATACATAATAACATTTTATGTTTGACATTCTTGATGACAGTTGAAAATAGGATCAGTAAGTGGGCCCGTCAATACATGCCTGTGTTCTTACAAAAAGTTCAGTATTGCAATGGTATTGAACATGTCGCCTCTGTTATTCAGTTTGATTGCTGAAAAGTCATGCCGCTTTTGAAATTCTTACTGTTGAACTGCAACTCATAGGGTCATGCCATATACTGCCTAACATCATAATCTTGCACAGCTACAGATGTATTAAAGGCTTATTGCCTTTGGTGCTGCCACAGCATGGTCGCACACCCAAAGGATAATGCTGCAGGGGGTCCAAATCGGAAAAACGTCGCGGGCTGACAGTCCTCAGCGTCGAGACAGTAAGTCATTGATGCATCTGTCAGGCATGATTAATGCAATACAGGTCCCTTCTGCAAGCAGGACCAGTTCATTTGGTTACAACAGAAATTCACTTAAAAGATAGAACTGTTGCCACTGTCGCTGGCATAGTTTGAACAACTGGGTCCAAGAGCCATAAAAAAGTATGTATTTGAAAAAAAATGGTGTGTAGAATATACTCTAGTAATGCAGCATACAAAAATTGCGCTCAGTAGAAACCTGTCCCAGATGAGCCTGCCAGAACTTTGTCGTAAACTAAAGTTGCCACAGTCATATGGTGTGGGAGGAGAAATGCGGGGCCAAGTAGTGAGATGTGTCCCAAAGATTGCAACATGTTGCTCCTTGAACCTGAATGGAAATGTGACTATTGGAATATAATGCTTACATCCAAGTGATTTTAACCGGGGTTCCGCGAGCACCCTTTAGGGGTTCCGCGGCCCGCCCCCATGTATGGAGAGATGGGACCAACTCTCCCAGTAGTACCAGGCCTAGGTGGCACCCCGTGGAGTAGTGAACCCGGTGGCCTGCATGAGCTCAGTGAGTAGCAGCTGCCTGGTACACTGCTAATCCATTAGGTTTCACCTTTCCTGCGCGCGAGAAGTCGCGTCAACTTTCGTTGACAGGAGGGAGAGAAGGTCAGCGTAAGGGCGCTCTTTCAAATCCTTAAAGAGAGTGTGCGTGTGGGTTTCCTTAGTGGTGTGTGTTATCCGTGTGGGGTGTGGGTTTTTAGCTCCTTACAATGAGTGTGTGTAAGAGAGAGGGCCGGGGCACGTACGTGTCTCTGTGTGTCTAGTGTGTCTCTGTGTGTTGGTATGTGTGTCGCTGTGTTTGTCTATGTGGGTCTTGTGTGTCTCTCTGTGTCTCTCTGTGTCTCTGTGTGTCTCTCTGTGTCTCTCTGTGTCTCTGTGTGAGGGGGAGTGGTAGCTCCCATAAAGTGTGTGTAAGAAACGAGCAGCTTGTAGCAAGCACGGTACATAAACAGTAGTTTATGCTAAGCAGGTAGCAGAGAAACTGATTGGGGTATTTAAAGGCAGGGCAGCCAAGGGAGGAAGGCACACAGCTGCTGCAGAGGGAGGGTGGAGGGTTGTCAGCGCACGGGATTTTGCTAAACGTAGAGATTAAGAGGATAGGATGTATGGCACACGGTATTAGGGTTTAGTAATCGAACGTACAATCAGCCAAAAAAGAACGTTGTAATTAAAAATGTATGAAAATATATTTTCTAAAATAGCCTTAAAAACGCTTTGAATTAAAGAACTGGGAATTTAAAAGGAAAATATGACAAAATATATTCTAAAATAGCTAAAAATCATTAAAGAAATCCTTAAATTAAATTTAAATGGAATTGTGTGTTTTTTTTGTGAACAGAAGCAGAATATGGGAATTGTGGATGATAACAGGGTGGTGATATAGCTGTGTGGTCTGAGGTAAAAAGGGGATAATGGGGCTGGTTAGAGAGTTTAATGCGCAGTCTTTCATTCACGGAACGCTTATAAAAACAATAGCTTTCTCACCCTCCTGAGTGGACGGCAGTACGTGAGGGCCTTCTCTCCCTGGGGCCCAAATAGGAAGAAAAGGGCCGAAACTCGGTGAGTGAGCCAATAGAATTTATAGGTTACAGAAAACAAACAAAATAACACTCACGGTAAAGATTTAAAACAGACCCGCAATCAGATGATCGTCCGGTGATATTCTCTCACCAGTACAGTCACGTGGTCGCGTCGGAGAGGAGGTCTAACGGATGTTCAGCAGGCTGGCTGGGTCCTTTAAAGCAATGGGCTCCGGCAGGGAACAACTAGTTTAGCAATACTGAATAAGCATTATTGCGAAATTAGGTGTTACCTGCCGGAGACCATTGAGAAGGACACCGCCAGCCTGTGACATCGGTAAGACCTCCTCTTCCGGTCCCGCCGTCGGACAACGGACCACGGGGCGAGCTGTATGATTGAGAGGATATCACCGGAACGATCAGGCTGTATGGCTGGGTGTTTTAAAAGCTGGACGTGAGTGTTATTTGACTTGTTTTCTGTACCTAATAAATTCTATTTTGCTCACTCACCGGGTCGGGCCATTCTTATATTTTGGGCCCCCCGGGAGAGAAGCAACTACGTACTGCCTCCCCAGGAGGTGGAGAAAGCTTGTTTTTGCAGCATTACGTGAAGGACAAGACTGCGCATTATTTAAACTCTGCTAACAGCCCCATATCCGTTTTTACCTCAGACAACAACAGGTATATAAACACCACCCTGTTGTCAGCCACATATAGACACATATTCTGCTTGTGTCACAAAAAAAACACACAATTCCATTTAAAATGTATTAAGGATTTTATTCTAGGATTTTTTAAGATTTTAGAATGATATTTTTTCATATATGTTTTTAATTACCAAGGTTCTTTAATTCCAAAGATTTTAAGATATTTTTAAATAATTTTTCATACCATTTGTATTCCAACGTCTTTTGGATTTGTTAATGGTACCGTTCGATTATAAAACCTAATACCGTGTTCCGGTGTTACCATATCTTCTATCCCTCTTATCTCTAGTTTGAGCAAAAATCCCGTTAGCGCTGGACCAAACACTCCACCTCCACTGCAAATACAAGAAGATTCGGGCTTCTTCTTACTGGTCCAGCTGCAGAAAACCAACAGGGCAAGTATACACTACCCTTTCTTTGGTGTTACACACTACCACACAAGCAACATCGCAAGCCTAGACAAATAGGGGAGCGCCCCAACCTCTTTCTTTTTGACACAGCTGCGAGTCAGGAGGAGATGTGTGAGCAGCCACACAGCTGCAAGGTAAAGGCACTCGGGCCTAGATGTGCCCACTAACGGCAGCGGGCAGGTGCACAGAGGCGAGGAATAATTACGAGAATTAACCCCTTATGCTTGTCTGCGCAGTAGGCGCATGCGGATGTAGGTTGCCCGTGTCGTCAGGGGGCGGTTTGCAGCTGTGTCCATCCTGTCGGCGGCACTGCGGGTGCAGCGACCGGCCATCGCCCACCCAATGATGTCCCTGCGGTAGGTTGGTTCACGGGAGCAGAACCCGAAATCGCGTTATTCAGGATCCGGTGTTAGTATCGTGGCATGTGCGCGCAGACGGCGGTCCGCGCGCTCTATCATGGAGCGCATGTGTCCGGGGGCGGGCGATAGCCACGATCCTTACACTACCCACCTTCAGGGGCGGACTTGGTGACCAAGAGATGTATATAGAAGGATTATTTGTGGAAAGGCTCTTGAGGCGTTTATGTACTGTTCTTGGGGAANNNATCCACTCTCATTCCTCAGGGCCGAAACCCTTCCAATGTATCAGGTATTGGAGTTTTCCCCTTGAGATTCTGGAATAGATAATAGCCTGGACCTTAAACTATTGCTGGCCCTCTACTACGGTAGGTTGAGGGGGTAAGTCCAGAGCTGAAGAGTGGTGTTCTTGAATGAAGGGTTTTAAGAGGGACATGTGGAATACCGACGGAATTTTCGTGGAAGCCGGTAGTTTCAGTCGATTGGCGACTGGGTTGATCTTTTCTGTGATGACAAAAGGTCCAATGAACCTCGGTGCCAATTTTGAAGATGATACCTTCAGGCGGATATTCTTTGTCGAAAGCCAAACCCTTTGCCCTGGTGTGTAAATGGGGATCTCCCGACGATGACAGTCTGCCTGCTTTTTTTGTGCAGAGATGGCGTTTCTAAGGTTTAGAAAAGAGGAACCGGGCGCTTCTATACAGTGCAGTGAAAAAATGTGCTCACAGATGGTGGTATATATATATATACATACATACATACATACATACATACATACATACATACATACATACACACACACACACACACACACACACACACACACACACATACATATGTGTAATATATATATATATTTGCTTAATATAAAACACCCTTAAAATTAACTGTTCGTGGGCGTGGGTCCAAAGTTGCAGAATTTCCTTTTCCTGGTAAGGGGAGTGCTGGTAGCTCACGTGATGTGGTATATGTAAAGAAAATAGAAATACAATAGTATTGCCAGTTAAAGGAAGGTCCTATCTATCGTGTGTCAATAGTCTCACTCACAAACTAGATGAGATTTTGAACGCAAATCAGAGATCCCTCTCTCTCTCTGATGGGAGCCCTTTAGAGATCTTCACACGGGGAACTCTATATGGAAGTCAGTGTAAATTTCATAAAATTCGGGTTACATGGGAGAGAACCGACTTGTTCACCGGGTCCTGCCGCCACTCCACTTTCTCATATGTCACTACCGCTGACGTCTTGTTTCAGGGTGGAAGTGTTCTCAGTGGTTACTGCGGTGCCCTCAGTTGCCAGCTCTCACTCGTGTCTCGATCTCCAATCCCCTTGGTCTTCCCAGAAACCCAGCTGATCCGATTCAACGCGTTTCACTCTTCCCTGAATTTTATCCCAGGACTCCTGGAGGTATTGAATCCTGCTCTCTGCCGTGGGAATTCCAGAACTGAGAACAGTGGTTGGAAGTGCAGAAGGGTGAAACCCGTAGTTGGTGAAGGGTGATTGTTGAGTGGATTAGTTTCTTAAATTGTTATGAAAGAACTCTGCCCATGGCAGAAGGTCCGTTCAATTGTCCTGAGCATCGGAAATAAAACAGCGATTGAACTGCACGCGGGATTGGTTGGTCCGCTCCGTTTGGCCATTAGTGGTTGACAAATCACCAAACGTGTGCTGCTTGGGCCAATATTTACTCGCCCGGGGGTTAAATCCACTCGCCCGGGGCGAGCAAATGTATAGGTTTGTCGAACACTGTATATATATATATATATATCTTAATATAAATGAAGAAAAAACTGCTCAACACCCTTAAAATGAACTGTTCGTGGGCGTGGGTCCGAAGTTGCAGAATTTATTTTTCCTGGTAAGGGGAGCTCTGGTAGCTCAAAGTTGCAGAATTTATTTTTCCTGGTAAGGGGAGCTCTGGTAGCTCACGTGACGTGGTATATGTAAAGAAAATAGAAATACAATAGTATAGCCAGGTAGGCCCTATCTATCGTGTGTCAATAGTCTCACTCACAAACTCCAGGTAGGCCCTATCTATCGTGTGTCAATAGTCTCACTCACAAACTAGATGAGATTTTGAACGCAAATCAGAGATCCCTCTCTCTCTCTGATGGGAGCCCTTTAGAGATCTTCACACGGGGAACTCTATATGGAAGTAAGTGTTAATTTCATAAAATTCGGGTTACATGGGAGAGAACCGACTTGTTCACCGGGTCATGCTGCCACTCCACTTCCTCATACGTCACTACCGCTGACGTCTTGTTTCAGGGCGGAAGTGTTCTCAGTGGTTACTGCGGTGCCCTCAGTTGCCAGCTCTCACTCGCGTCTCGAT
>WSYH01000025.1:120953-243638 GCA_036426205.1 Ascaphus truei
CCGATCCGGTGAGTACCGCTCGAACGGACTTCGTTCATTCGGTCTATGTACGAACGCAGGGCTAGTCTTAAAAGGACATCCGGGCACACCGGGGGTCGGATGTCCCAACCTCTGCCTTTCTGGCCCGGTATCAGAAATATATAATGGCCCATAGGCCTATGTCTTTCTGGCCCGGTATCAGAAATATATAATGGCCCATAGGCCTATGTCCAAACCGCCCTGGGACACTGATTGGTATGAGGGAAAAATTGGGATTCAGATAAATTACAGATCATCCCCCGTAGATGGGATGCTGAGGGTTCCCATGAAAATTGGTATAAATGCAGGGGAAGAATGGTAGTCCCAGGATGTTCTCCTGTGGGTAGCTGGGGGATCGGGTGCCCTGGAACCAAGTATTCTCAGGCCAAATATTTGCCTGGGTGTTGGGTGTCCAGTATTTTAAAGCTCTTCCCAGTAGTCAGGTTTAAGAAATTAAGTCATGTTAAAAACCTTGAATTAGGGTCATGCTTGGAGGGGCTCACAGGCCTTTCAATGCTTTGGCCAAAGTGTTACCCTAAATTACCCTTTATTAAAGAGATATATAGGTTTTCACTGTTTGTAGTGTTGCCTTTGGATGTAGCAGGCTCTGTTATGTGATTTTTTGTAGGTATATATTGCCACTGCCCAGTAGCATCCTTTTTGACATAATAACAGGCAGTCTCGGTATCCGACACATGCGTTAACATCAAAATGGCTTTGGATAGGCGCAACGTTGTAAGCGAAACAAACCGCTTCCCATAGAAACACTGTTTAACTGAATTTCCGTTCCTGAGGCATTTGTAATGCTGAAATAACAAAATATTTTACGCAGACAAATATGCAGCACACACTAAATTATAGTGTCATATCTGATTAATATATTTAATATATATATATATATATATATTTATCATATCTCTAATCTCTAGTCATGTCTATTGTCTAACATCATATATAAGTATACACATCTCATCATATGCTCTAGTCCTCATATCATATATACTCTATATATCATATCTTCTCTATCTATATCTCTACTCATTATATACCATAAACAACTTTGCCAAGAAGTCGTAATGCGTTGTGTAAGCCGTTTTGGCGTTATCAAACGACATCGTATGCCTTTCATACGTTGGATAAGCCATTCGTTGTAAAACGAGACTGCTTGTAGCTATAGTTATATTAATATTTATATATCTATTGTGTAACTTTTGGGGCTATATGAGCTATACCCTGGTTACTGTTGTGTGTTGTTTTACTTCTGTCCCTCTGGGGCACAGCTGATTTTGGAGGTTGCCCCTCCCTCCCAGGTTTAAAGCTCATCCCTCCCACTTTCTATAGCACGGTCTTTGCATGCAGCTGATGCAACAGCATCTAATACAGAGTATTCTTCCGGGATTGTCCAGGCCATAAGAATTTCAATCAGATTTAGAACCATCACTGATTATGACAGATCCATTATGACATTCTTCTAGTATTGTAAGCTGGTGTATTTATAGATTGTATATCGGTGTTATGGCAAGGACCTGTGAATTGGGTTCATGCCTTGGAGGGGCTCACATGCTTACAGATGCTTTGGCCAAAGTAGTTAAACTAAATTACGCTGTAATCAAGAAATATATAAGTTTATTCAACGTGGGTTTTGCATTGGGGAGTAGCCCTGTGCTCTGTTTGTGTTTGTTTTTAGTAGTGCCCAGTAGGTTACCAGGATATCGCTGATGCTCGTGCTTTAGTCCAGTGGATCATGCTGTGCGCAGACCAACCAAAGTGTCTTTTTCAGTGACAGTGCGCAAATAGTATGGGGGCTAGTCACAGAAGACCCTAATCTCTATCTTGATAAGGTTCTCCATGTTTAGGAGGGCCCTGGGTTCTGTCTAGACATCTTGTTTCGTCTTTCAAATAAAAATTTCAATTTACTAGTTTTTCACAGAAAGTAAATCATGTTATCGCATGGATAATCATATGGGAAATGTTCAGGTACTTCGAAAGATCCGTAACCAATAATTTAGGACCCAAGCGGGAGTCTTGGGATTCCATCGAAGGAGAGTGTAGCCAGGTAGCCCTTAGAGCTACTCCTTTTTGCTGCCTTGGGTTGCAGTAAAACCCTGGTTATCAGGGTTGCCAGTAGTTGATATGGTGTGTCCCCTCCGAGGAACTGCAATTAGAGTGGACAGCAGGAGGCGGTGACATCAGGCCTGGGCATGAACCCATCATGAGCCGACCGGTGCTTGGTGTCCTGACAGTCCTTAAAGCTGGCAGTTCAGGCAATAGCCATGCATGTGTGTTTTTTTTAATACATCAGTTCGTAGTAAGAAAATACTTTAAGCATTTTCTGTTTTTACAAAACACTTTGAAAGACCCAATTTTTCTTGTATTCTATGTTTAACAGCCATTTGCTAAGGCACCGCCCCTTCATTCCTGGTTCCCCCCCACAACCCTGGCACACCCCTGTGTCCGCCTTGCCCCTCCCTCTAGCACATGTCCGTGCAGATTGCTCAGAATATTCATGAGCTTCCACTGACGACCAGAAGCAAATACAACATATGCCGCCGCTAATTAAGTCCACCAATTTCGCCTATCAAGACATGGAGAACGAATTGACCTCAGCATACACGTTCCTTTAAGTATTATATATCGCCCAGAATGAAACCTACTTGACGTAACAAATTAATTAATTAAAAAAAAAAAAGACTGAACGCATCTTTCAAGGCAGACCTGCCCTACATTCGTGTGTTGTCCTTCCCCCTGAGGAAGGCAGGTCGCACATGGAAAAGCTGATATTGGGCCTTCTGCCGAGTCCTCTTCCCTCCAGGGGAGATGAGTTGTTGACCCTACCTCTCTGCCTCTGCAGGGCGGTGAGGAAGGCAAGGACGGCATTCGGTTGCCCCTTAGCCCTGTAGTGACGGTCCAGGGACCATTCCTTGATGACTAGCTGAGAGTACTAGCATTTGGCGGATACCCCTGCCTTTTTATTGTGCTGCAAGAGTAATAAACCCGTACCCCTCCTTTTCCTATACCTCCTGTCCTGGTGTGTGATCTACTGACTGGCCGGGTGTATTGGTGGAGGGTTAGGTATAAGTTCTAACCCCCGTGGGAATCACCTTCATTCCTGCAGCCTACTGCAGATGAGACGCTGCCTGCTAAAGAGATATTGGGGTCTGAACCCCAGATCCTAGTCCCTGTTTCCCCACTACCACCACTACCCACCGTCAGACACTCGCGCCCCTCCTGTCACCAAGCAGAGTAACTCACCACATGACTCTAATGGCCAAATCTCCCACCGGGTGTGGGGACAACACTTGTTTACACCTTTTAATCAGTTTTCTCCCCCCCTCTGGGAGACTTACACTATTACAAGGGTTCACGTGGTTGTTAGCCCTGCCTGGCTCACAGAAGCGCTGGAGTTCCGGGCCGATGTATTGGAGAAACGGACAGGCTTTTGCGGGTTCTAGCTGTTTTTTTTCACACGGGTGGGGCGTCACCTCCATCTCTGCAAGTTCTAGGATTGCTAGATCAATCCCGTGCAGGAGAACTCACTTCTCTACTCCCCCCTGATTGTTTGCAGACTCAGCAGGATATATTATAAAGAAACGGCCTTTAATTTGTATAACTGCACACAATACAGTCTTGAACTTATTCCCGGTCTCGTCCCTCCTCCGGAGGGCCTGGAATCAAGTCCAGCAGAGCCCGAGAGTCTCTCCTAGTTCTATCCCCTACTCCCTGGTTGAGTAGGAGATATAAGCCCCCCTTCCCCTAAGGGAGGGAATTGAAGTCGTCCCGAGCTCCCCTGTACACACGCTTCCTGTGACCATTCTCTTCATGGGATGATTACACTGACTACATTTGGTGATGCGCCCCTTCGTACCCCCAACCCGGGGGTGGGTCCAAGGTCCTAACCCATGATTGGGCAGAACATAGGCCGTAGCCTTCCCCTCCTGTTACTCATGTCAGCTGCTATCTGAGGGGAACCCAGATTTTCTAGCACTGCCTACACTGGCTTGTGTTTGGCAGGGCAGATAGTACCCAACTAATACCCTAGGCATATACTCCTATTTAATTGTATACTAACTATTTAGATTTTTTAGATATAGTGCTAATATTACGCTGTGGAGAATTTTGCAGGTATATGAGTCCCAAACTGTAGAAGCGTGCAACTAATTGTTGGTTTTTGTTGTAACCAAACGGAAGATAAAGCTACTACCCAAGATCATGGGGATACAAACTTAGGTTAACACTGCTTCAATACATAATGGCCATATTTACTAAGCAGTGCTACTAGTAACGACAACCTTCCACTTGCCTGTGAAGAAACTTCATACCCCTTCACTTGCTCAACTATCAAGGTTTATTCTGATGCCGGAAGATGTCTTATGGAGCACCACCCGCATACCGTCATATGCCATTTTCCAACACTAAGATACTCCTCAAATAAAATCAAATCACAGTTCTCTGATATAGAGGTGCCAGAGTTCGTGTAGCCTCTGCATGTATGCATTTTTCAGGAATAACCCACTGCCCTGGTGAGCTTACAATTTCATTTTGTTGAGGTGAATAAACTCACTTGCCCAAGGTCACACACAGCTGCATTATAATAGCCATCCTTACCTAAGCACTTATTAGGTTAGCACTGATCAAATATCACTTCAAGAACTGCCATGGCAGTCATGAAAGATTAGAAATTCCACATTGGATTCATTGGGTTCGCCTTCGTTAAGATCACTGATGGAAACTCTCCTCCAATGCTCCATTTGTTTGTTCAGATAAATAATTTTCCAACTTGTCCATCTCAGGGGGCCGGGGGGTTTTTAGTTGTGGTGGCTAGCGAGACCCAGGGAGGCGCATTACAGCTGCCGGTATAGGTTGCTTGCCATACCTTTCTTTGAGACCTAGGCTGCTGTAAAGCATGGAATCTAGAGCAAAAAACTGATGTGGATCCACTTAAGAAGCAAAAAGTGACACATACTATCGGTCACGCTTTGATGTCAAGTACCCAGAACCACCCACTCTCTCTCCTCCCTGGGTGCCCCTTCATCCGACATGTTGTACAGGCACAACCACCATCAAGTACAACCTGAAATTGGTAGTACAGTGTATTGTCCCTTTTATACAGATAAGTCTCCTACCTGAAGCTGTTACAGTTCACATAACATGTTACCGAATACTCCTGACTCGCACGCACAACAAGTTCCAAGAACAATGGCTACTTGTAACACACGTGGCAAAGACAAATTCCATTTTGAAACTATACAAAATATTTGATAGATCTGTGGCCTTCAGCCTGCTAGATCTATCTTTGCAGAATTTTTGGTCTTAGTCCACGGACTCGGGTAAAAAACCCGGCTGAGGCACACACTTACCCCCTGTATCTTTAGGCCGGGCCCATAGCGGGGGTGGAGGAATCCGAGCCGCTCTGAGCTCGCCTCTTGAAATCTGCGCGATTTCATGCCCGATGGGCAGGCGAGCCAGCGGTCGCGATCTGGAGGTTGGGGATACTGAGTGAGGCGGGGCAGTGACGTCGCGGCCAACCCCCACTACGCACTGATGTTGACGTCACGGCGCCGACGTCACGGCGCCGTGACTTAACACTGCTTTGGCTTTGATTGGAAGTTTTCAGCCACAGCGGCTGAAAAACAGCTTTGGCGCTCGGACTGAACTCCAACTTGTCAGCACGCCTGCGGAACGCTCGTAGTTAGCCCCTCTCAAGGCATCCTCATGAGGATCATGGCTACAGCGCGGAGCGTCCGCACGGCTCAGCACGGCCTGTCCTTCTATGGCACTCACCTTATGATGGCGACTTTAGGAGGCGCGTTTCCGCAGGCCCGTGTGGAGGCCGTACGACTTTCAGAGAACCCAGCAACATTTAAGTTTCAAGCCGAGGGAGCGGATGTAACGGGTCCACGTGAACGCGAGCAGCCCATGACACTGCGTATTGTATCGGCCGTGAGCTGACGTCCGCCGCGCTAGCCCACCACTGGTCCCGCTCGCCTCCCAAGCTTCGCTGTCTCTCTGCCTGCCAGGACACACCAACAGATCCTGCTTCAGCATGTGGGTCTGTGCGTCAGCTGAGATCACGGCGGAGGCACCAAGATCTGTTGGCCTTACGCTAGTTCCTGAAACACTTAAAGCTGATCCCAGGAATTTGGGTTCAGGTAAATATTTGTTGCAAAGCTTTCATTTTGCAGGCCAGAGGACGTTAGATAAGTTTTGAGATTGATTTTAGATTCTGACATTGGTGTATTTTGGTTGATTTCCTTCCTGGTAGTTAAGCCAGCAACGAAGAACCAACTATCCCATCAAACAAGCAAATTGAAAACCCATCCTCGGCAGAACAGTCTCTAAGGGAAACAGATTCACATTACCCTCTGGCTTTTTTTGCAACTTCGTTTTCCCCTTACCTCATTGTCAATGTCTTGTTAAGATAGAAAGGGGATATCAATAAATTAAATCAAATCAAGATTTGCAATAGTATCTTTTGACTGGGATTATCTTAATTATAATCTGAGAAACATGGTCCAACTTGGTTACTTTATAAAGTATAGACATTTCATGAGATCCGTGAATACATGTGGGCCATTTCCACTAAATGCATTAGTCCCCTGTTATGGACAAGTTGACATTAGGGAGTGTAGGGTTTAACCTAATAAGTCCATAATATCCTATGTTGTGTAAGTCTCTATGTAGTCTGTCCTGTTTTAATGTCACATTTACTTTAATAGTATGGTGCTATAAAATGTGTTTACAATGTTTAGTAAATAAATTACCCGAAACGTGAAAAGAAAAACCCTGAAGACATTGCCTCTAAATCTCTAGCCCGTGTAACGTTTTTTCTCCTATTATAACTAACTGCAGTTGGCTGTAATTCTCTTCGAATTGGGAATTTAATGTCCTGCAATAATTGCTTTTTATGTCTTGTGCAATCATTGCTTTAATTGTATACTAATGCCCTGTATTCTAAAATACATGAATGATTTTTATTTTTTTTTCATATAGAACCAGCAATGTCCGAGCTGGTTTAAAAGTTGACATTAAATGCAATATAAATATAATCACTAAGTGCATCAAATATTACAAACATTATAGGGAAAAATAATCATTGTCAGGCATAGTTCTAAGGTCTAACATTGCATGCTGGAAGAGCGGACAGAGAGGAGGGGTGGGGGGAAACGTGCAGTGAAATGGCAGTATGTTGATCATCAATGGTGTCTCTAGAGTGTGATGAGCACGGGCTAGTTTGTTATTCAAAAGTTATGTTTTCAGATTTGACTTGAATATTATAATTTGGGGGGGGGCATACTGAGGGGTGAGGTCGGGCCCAAAGAGTAGAGGTTAGCAGGGAACAATATTTGGGCTTTAAGTGACACTTATTGGGCAGGACACAGGAGATGAGCAGAGGTATAGTCCAAGGTCGCCATTGCGAAATTGTTTGGCCCAGGACAGGGTTTCCACCTTCGACTGACGGTCAACCATGGAGATTTTTTTTATTTAAAATTCCACTCTGCGTTGCCATGCCAACGGTACTCTCATGTACGCCACGGGCGTCAATTGCCATGACAAACGTGGCAACCGCATTAGACGTCGTGACATCGTGCGCTCATTGTCCTGATAACGAGGCATCAATGCATTCTGTTACTTTCACGTTACGTTCCCGTTGGCATAGCACCTCAGCGCCATTTTGACGCTGCCAGCCATATTGAAAGTTGCCAAGGGGGAGATGGTCGGAAGACTGCTGTTCGGCGCACTATTCTTTATGCGTTTAATGGTATAATGGAATTGTATATTACCTTCGCCATTCTATTATTTATAGACTAACGCTATGCACAATGTGTCGACAGAGTCATCGCTGATCATATAACTTTGATTACAATGAGTTACTGTTCTCAGTTTACTTTACTTTGAGTTAATTTAACAAAGACAAGGTTACCCTGCCTCATTGCTATCAAAAAGAGGTGGAGCTGCAGCAGCTTTACTTGAAAGAGAGAGAGGGTGGAAAGCATAGAGAGAGAGGGGGGACTAATAGAGGTGGGGGAGATCAAAAATACTATGTCTGTTAAAATACATTGGGGTTGTGTGTGTGTTGTCCCTAGCATGGTTTCTGGGGAAGGTTTCCTGTTTTAGCTTATTTTGCTCATCGCAGTGTATGTTCTAGTAAAAACTACAACGCCCATGAGCCCTACGTGTGAGCATGCGCAGTAAGAGCATGGGCATGTGACCCGGATGTAGTATCACGAGTGGAGGACTGAGTTCTGCACAACAGAAGTCCCTGTGCGAAATGCACAAGGATGAGTAATGGTATGATTTAAGCAATGAGAATCATTCAATCCCGCCCTGTCTTAACAACCCCCCACGCCGTAAATTTCAGGGACAACCCTTAGCCGAGAATGGATGCCAACCCGAAGTCTCCAATGAAAGCTGGAGAGGTGGCAACCCGTGCGCCGAGGACAAATATAAGCAAGCATTAATGGGGGGAGGGGGGGGGTAGTAAAAAATAGGGATATCATAGGGAAGGTAATGAGCATGAGGCAGAGATGGAGCGTATGGAGGAGAGGATCAAATTGAGGTATGGCCATTGGGAGGACGTGGAGATAATAAAGGATGTGGAAGGGGGGTGGGGGTGGGGGGGAAGCCGTGAGGGGCTTAAACAGTGTTATCGTATGCTGTGGGAGGGGTAAAGGGAGGTATGGGTGGATGGGGTTTAAAGGAAATTGTCCCAGGTGGGATATAGGCGGTAATGGTTGCAGGGAGTGGGAGTGGTATTGGGAAAGTAATGGACTAAGATTGTATAAGGAGGTCATTTAATCTGGGGGGGCGGGTTATAGGAAGGTAAGGGTCTGGGGGTTTGGTATAAGGGAGGTAATGGGTCCTGGGGGGCTCGGGAGCAAAGTACACAAAGAACCCCCCTTCTGCTTCCCTGTGTCCCACGTCATATGGACCCACTGGGAGCCACAGTGGAGGGCAAGACACAGCCCGGATGGGTAGCAGATGGTGAAAGGGGGAGACGAGGTCCCCACTGTAGGCTTTCAAGAAATGGGGGGCCAAGGCCTAACGATTCGGTGGCCAGAGGAGTTGACGGTTGGGCAACAAAACGTATTGGGCCCCGTGACTGTACCTGCCTGAGTAATAACTAGAGAAACAAAGACCCCGCCCTATCGACAGCACCGTTGTGTGTGGTAATGCATGGTGATAGACTTAAAATTAAAATGCTGAATCTATACCTGTAAAATAAGTAGTCAAAATCGTTGAAATCAATGGACAACTGACAAGTGGTAACACATACACATAAAACAGACAAATACACATAACTAAACTGGAGATCTAGGGGGGAGGTTTGAAGATCCACACTATCTGCTAATTAGTATAGAGAAGCCTATGCATATCTAATTCGTGAAACCCGCCTAGTTTACAGCAATGTACAAGGTTAAAAACCTGTCAAAATAGATCGGTGACGGTGAACCTGACCAGTGCTCATGGCTATATCTGAAATGCTGCTATTAGATATATACAGTTTGATGAAGCTCACTAATAATTAGAAATCGTATAGCCACAAGAGGCAACAATGTTTCTACCAGACCTCTCCCTCCTGTCATGAAGGCCCCTAAGTAGAAGGGTAAACAAGCCTAATAATGGAGACATGTCGAGATAGTGGTCAAGATACTCGTGAGAGTGTGCACAGGAGCTTACAACAGTGTATACCAGCTCTGGGCACTATATAGTCCGTATCCATTATAATATCCCCCTAATTCAAATGGTGCCACTATAGCATGCTTGATCACTGACATCAGTATATCAATAGTGAGCAAACACACAAACAGATGCCGAGTGGGGGAAGGGAATAATTCAATGCAGCAAATGTAAACAAGTTACGCAAGAATCTCGGATAAAGTATGGGTATACACCGTACCTCTATCAATATTCGAGCCGCTCGTCAAAAGCCTCACGAAACAAAGTAACGCTGAAATTAGTTAGATGCTGTGAATCCAGCATGCCCAAGCATCATACATATACAGTATAGCAATTCGAAGCCAACTAGTATCCCTTCGCGCATACACACCGCCTAGCAGTGCCTCTCACCCTCTGCCCGCATGTGAGCCATGACGTGATGACTTCAGTCCTGTAGCCCGTCCTCCCCTGACGCCCCGTTTTCGCTGGGCGCTTTCTCTCACTGGCGTTACTCTTTGTTTTCGTGGAGCTTGACGAGGGCTCGATATAGTTGAATAGGGGTACGTGTATACACTCACTTTACCCTGAAGTAATGCTTGCGTAACTGCTGTTTACATTTGCTTGCTTGCTCTGGGATTGAATTTATCCTTCCTCCCCTCGCCATCGGGTTGTGTTTGCTCACTATTTCTCTGCTGTCATTGATCAAGCCTGCTATAGGGTCACATTTAATTAGGGGGCCATAACTGTATACGGACCTAGATCCGTGCCCCCAGATCTAAGTATCACACTGGTGTGAGCTCCTGTAGCACACTACTTCACGAAGATCTTTACTCCTATCTCTACCTGACCTCTCTTATTAGGCATTGTATTCACCCGCTTTAAATTTTTTAGGGGTCCTTCACGACCGATTAATATTTAACACTTGTTGCCTCTTTGGCTATACGTATCTATTAATTAGTGAGCTCATCACTGCCACTGTTAATACTCTACATACCATTTCGTATATACATGAGCATGGTCCAAGTCCACCGTCCAACCTGTATCTATTTTACGGCTTTTTAACCTTGTCATTGCTGACGGGGGGTTAACGATTATTGTCTGATAGCTTCTCTCTACTAATTAGCAGATAGTTTGGATCTCACCTCTCCCTCTAGATCTCAGTTTTAGATTGTTATTGTTTGTCTGTTTTAGTGTTTTGTGTTACCACTGTCATTAGGCAATTGATTTCACCCAAACGCCGATTTTGACACTTCTTTTAACGGTATAATGAAAGAATATTAATTTTAAAGTCTATCACCATTACATTACCACACACAACGATGCTGTCCATAGGGGTGTCTTTGTCTCTAGTATGAATTCTGTTCTCGTCCCTTAATTGCCACCGTTTTTGTCTTTACTTTACCCACAGTCGACACTGATGCGATGGTCTCCAGCCCTTTTCCCCCTTCCCTCCCCATTGTTTGTTCTGTACTGCCTGGGACACAGCCCGTCTGTCCCTCCGCTCCCCACAGTTCAGCAGTCTTGGGTATAGTACGAAATCAAAATCACACTGCTTTTTCTATGCCGGGTCCCCCAACGCAACAAATGTTCCTGTCCCCTCCGAGTGTTTTGTTTGTCATAAAATATATTTGATTTCAGTTAAAAAAAATACAGTTTTCTACCACGCCTTTGATGTAGCATGACTCTCTGGAAGAGGAGATCTTAATCATTTTTGCTTGCAGTATTTATAAGCCTTTGTCTCTCTCATACATCATGTAGTTCACCTCTCTAGTAGTGAAGAGCCGTTGAATATTGTAGGCACCACATCCACATATTATTGGTATGATTTTTTTTTGGAGCAAATCTTGAATAACAAGAACTAGGAATAGAAGTCAGCTAATTGTAGATGTATGAGACCATCCAAGAGGCTAGATGCCTGTAAGGCAGTAAAGAGAGCAGAACTAACACTAGCTTCAAAAACACATGATGAATGCTCCTATGTCACAATGTGTTAACCGTAATGTAGCCGTACTGTTGCAGGGTGATCACTTAAAAGCTGAAACACCCCAGAGTTATAGCATCCCGACAAATTTAATGAGAATGAAATTCTTTCTGGATTATCACTGTTCACATATGAACTTAGAATTCAAGACACATTGGTTATTTTTTTATTTAAAGGAGTAAGATCTCCCTAGGACAAAATTAGGCCATTCACATGGTTAAGGATCCCTCATCTGGATGATGGCCCTCTAAGTATTTTTTCATAATTATTTAGGGGTTTGGATTTCCCAATTGGCTTTTTGTCTGGTGTCGTGTGTTCAACAAGGAATCCCCGCTCTTTTCCTTTCTCTTCACCCTATATTGGTTTTTCTGATAAGAATAGTGCTAGATATGGGTAAAGGAACGCATGATGACAACATTTCTCTATTGGGAGGCCTAAACACTTCAACTTGGATTGAATGTTCCCCGAAAAATAAAAATCAGCCCATATTTGACTTTTAGCAACGGTTAGATTTGTTAGGAACCAATAGGAGTAATACGCCATTACCAACTGGTTGTTTTCATGGCTAGCTCAGTGTGATTACACCTTTAGTGCAGGCTGGGAAAAAAGTTGCCCTAACGACTCGATGACCATTAGCGAACACCCACTTAATCCTAAGACCTCTATCCACAGCTCAAGAGTAACTCCAAGTGTACCTCTATTAATCTGGAACTGGCTTACCTTAGGAAAAATAAACGGGTTACATGAACCTGTTGAGTGTTTTTTTTGTGTGGTTTTTTCGCACTTGTTCATGTGTTCATTAGGATTCAGCACCATTGTACTTAACACTTACAATAATAC
Source organism: Ascaphus truei (assembly GCA_036426205.1). Classification (NCBI taxonomy): domain Eukaryota; kingdom Metazoa; phylum Chordata; class Amphibia; order Anura; family Ascaphidae; genus Ascaphus; species Ascaphus truei. Next base: position 133,450 of record WSYH01000025.1, read on the forward strand.
TATAATGGTGTAGCCTCCCCCTCTTACATCTGCTGCGTAGGGGGGACGGCTACAGGACTCCTGCGGGCGAGATTTGCTGGCGTGCAGGGATGGTTGCTGAGGAGAGCCGACACTGTATGGAGTGCTCCAGGAGGCTCCTGCGATGGCTTCCCTTTTGGCTGCTTTTGCACTGCGCACATACGACGCCTTTTGTGGACTCTTATTACATCAACCTGCACATCCCCTGCACATCCGCAGGAGATAGGAATAGCGGCGGCATGACTCCAACTGCTCCGCAAGGGCCTACAAGTCTCATGAGCCTGGTAGGTACAGTGGCAGGGACGGATGGATCCATTTGCGCGCTCAGGGGGGGGGACCACCCATCTTGGAGAGTAGTTGACTCGAGGCAGTAGTTTCTCATAGCCAGTGCTCTGAACTAGGCCTAGTGTATCCCCCCTTAGGCCCAATGTAGCCCTGAGACCCCCCCAGATTGTGGTTTGCTTCAATAGAAGGCCTCTTGATAGGGAAAATGCGCCCTGTGCGTGAAACGCTTCAGAGTACCGGCCGACCAACATTATGTTTTTTTTTAGTACAAGTAAAACTTTTTTTTGTATCCTCTGTGACCTGCCATTTCCTTTGAATCACTGTGCTCAGCTACATCCTTCTGGATATCTTTCTTCTTTGATAGGGACGCTTCGCCCTTCCATTTACTGATTAGTGTCAGGGACACAGAGGAAGACCCTGCGAGTGTGATGGCGGCCTATGGTCCCCTAGGTCCAGACACCACTACACTAAGTACAAGAACTCTCAGGTTGATATTATCAACGGCCGGAATTCAACGCCACTCTATGAGTGGATCAAGCTGAACCCCTGCTGGTTAATTGTCGTCCGCACCGGGTCTGGAGTACCCGCAGGTACCTCAACTAGTGCACCAACACTACAATGATAGCAACTGTCCCTCTAACACTTCGGTTGTGGGCCTCTCACATTGGAAAAAGGGATCCTCATAGTAGCCCTGGGACACTGATTGGTATGAGGGAAAAATTGGGATTCAGATAATCCCCCGGAGAATTGGGATTCTGAGGGTTCCGATGAAAATTGGTATAATGAAGGGGAAGGGAATGGTAGTCCCGGGATGTTCTCCTGTGGGTTATCTGGGTATGGTTCCCTGGAAACAAGTATGTCCATGCCAAAAGTATTGCCTGGTTGTGGGTGTCCAGTATGTTAAATTCTTCCCAGTATTGTACAGGTTAAGAAATTAAGTCATGTTAAAAACCTGTGAATTATGGTCATGCCTTGGAGGGGCTCACAGGCTTTCAATGCTTTGGCCAAAGTGTTAAACTGAATTACCCTTTTATTAAAGAGATATATAGGTATTTCACTGTGTATTTTTGCCTTTGGATGTAGCACTGGGCTCTGTTTGTGTTTGTTTGTAGTATATATTGCCATGCCCAGTAGCATTCCTTTTTGACATTAATATACAGGCAGTCCTCGGTTATCCGAACACATGCGTTAACATCAAAATGGCGTTTGGATAGGCGCAACGTTGTTAAAGCGAAACACGCTTTCCCATAGGAACACTGTGTAAACTGAAAGTTTCGTTCCTGAAGGCATTTTTAATGATGAAATAACAAAATATTTTACGCAGACAAGCATATGCAGCACACATAATATTATAGTGCATATCTGATAATATATTTATATATATTATAGTATATATATTTAGTCATATCTAATCTACTAATATAAAATCTATTTCTATACATCATATAATAAGTATAATATCTATTCATATCTCTAGCATATCATACTATCGTATATATCATACTCCTACTAGATCTAGCCATTAATTACAATAAAGAAAAACTTTGCAAAGAGTCGTAAGTGCGTTGGATAAGCCTTTTTGGCGTTATAAAACTGAACATAGGTATGCATGCATATCGTTGGATGAAGCCTTCGTTGTAAAACGAGACTGCTTGTACATAGTACAGACATATCATATATATATATATATATATATATATATATATATATATTGTGGTAACTTTTGGGGCTTATATGAGCTTACTGGGTATCTGTGTGTTTGTTTACTTTGTCCAGCTGGTCACAGCTGATTTTGGAGGTTGGCCCCTCCCTCCCAGGTTTAAAGCTCATCCCATCCCACTTTCTATATGCACAGGTCTTTGCATGCAGCTGATTGCAACAGATCTAATACAGAGTATTCTTCCTGGTATTGTCCAGGTAAATAAGAATTTCAATCAGATTTAGAACCATGCAGCTGATTATGACAGATCAATTATGATCATTGTTTCTAGTATTGTACTGGTTATTAAGAATTGTAATCGGTGTTAAGACCTGTGAATTAGGGTCATGCCTTGGAGGGGCTCACAGGCTTACAATGCTTTGGCCAAAGTGTTAAACTAAATTACGCTTTTATTCAAGAAATATATAGTTATTTCACTGTGTGTTTTTGCCATTGGATGTAGCACTGTGCTCTGTTTGTGTTTGTTTGTAGTGCCCAGTATGTTACCAGGAATATCGCTATGCTCGTGCTTTAGATCCAGTGGATCATGCTGTGCGCAGACCAACTTAAGAGTGTATTTTTCAGTGACAGTGCCCAATAGTATGGGGTCTAGTCAGCAAGAAAGACCCTAATCTCTATCATTGATAAGGTTCTCCATGTTAGGAGGGACCTGGGGTTCTGTCTAGACAGCTTGTTTCCTTTCAAATAAAAATGTAATGTACTAGTGTTCACAGAAAATGTAATCATGTATATCGAATGTGATAATCAGTTATGTGAAATGTTCAGGTTACATTCGAAGATCGTAACCAATAATTTAGGACCCAAGCGGAGTCGTTGGGATTCCATCAGAAGGAGAGTGTAGCCAGGTAGCCTGATAGCTACTTTTCTGCCCTTGGGTTGGCAGTAAACCCTGGTTAATCAGGTTGCCAGTAGTTGATATGGGGTTTTCCCCCTCCGAGGAGCTGCATTAGAGTGACAGCAGGAGGCGGTGACATCAGGCCTGGGCATGACCAATCATGAGCCAGACCTGGTGCTTTTTTCCTGACAGTACTTAAAGCTGCAGTTCAGGCAATATCCTGCATGTGTGTTTTTTTTAATAAATCAGTTCTGTAGTAAGAAAAAATATTTTAGCATTTTCTGTTTTTAAAAAAACAACTTTGAAAGACCAATTTTCTTGTATTCTATTTTAACAGCCATTTGCTAAGGCACCGCCCCTTCATGTCCTGTCACAAGCCCTGGCACACCCCTTTGTCAGCCCTGCCCTCCCTCTAGCACATGTCAGTGCAGGAGTGCTCATGAATATTCATGAGCTTCCACTGACTGACAGAAGCAAATAGAAACATATGCCAGCTCTAATTATGTCACCAAATTTCGCCTATCAATACATGGAGAACGAATTGACCTGCAGCTATACAGTTATTTAAGTAATTAGAGATTGCACACATGAAACTATTGAAGTAAAAAAATGAATAAAAAAAAAAAAAAAAGACTGAACTGCAGCTTTAAAGGCAGGACCGCCCTAAATTTGTGTGTTGTCCTTCCCCACTGAGGAAGGCAGGTCGCACAGTGGAAAAGCTGAGATTGGGCCTTCTCCAGTCCTCTTCCCTCCATGGGAGAGTGAGTGTGGACCATACCTCTGCCTCTGCTAGGGAGGTGAGGAAGAGCAAGGACGGCTTCGGTTGCCCTTAGCCTGTAGTGACGGTCCAGGGACCATTCTTGAGTGACTAGCTGAGAGTACTGCATTGGGCGGAACCCTGCCTTGTTATTGTGCTGACAAGAAGAGTAATAAACCCGTTCCTGTTCCTATACCTCCTGTCTGGTGTGTGATCTTACTGGCGGGGGGTTGGGGGGAGGGTAGGTAATAAGTTCTACCGTGGGAGATCACCTTCAGTTCCTGCAGCCTACGGCAGATGGAGACGCTGCACTGCTAAAGAGATATGTGGGGTATGAACCCCAGAAGCCTAGTCCTGTGTCCCCACTACCACCGGCAGACGACTCGGCCCTCCTGTCACCAGCAGATAACATGCACCACATGACTCGTAATGGCCAAATCTCCCACCGGGTGTGGGGAAACACTGTTACACTTGTAACAGGTTTTCTCCCACCCTCTGGGAGATTACACTATTACAGGGTGTCACGTGTTGGTTAGCTGCTGGCTCACAGAAGCTCTGAAGTTTCCGCCGATGGTATTGGAGAAGACAGGACAGGCTTTTGGGGTGCTAGCTGTTTTTTTCACACGGGTGGGTCACCTCCATCTCTTGCAGGTTCTAGGAGTGCTAGATGCAATCCCTGCAGGAGAACTCACTTCTGCTACTCCCCCTGATTGTTTGCAGACTCAGGCAGGAGTATATTATAAAACAGGAACGGCTTTATTGTATAACTGCACACAATACAGTCTTGAACTGATTCCCTGGTCTCTTCCCTCCTCCGGATGGTCCCTGGAATCAATGTCCAGGCAAGGGCCCGAGAGTCTCTCCTAGTTCTTCCCCTACTCCCTGGTGGAGTAGGAGATATAGTCCCCACTCCCCTAAGGGAGGGAATGGAAGTCGGTCAGAGCCCTGTACACATGCTTCCTGGGACATTCTCTGTCATGGGAGATAACACTGACTACATTTGGTGATGCAGCCCCTTCAGTACCCCGGGGATGGGTCCAAGGTCCTAACCCATGATTGGGCAGAACATAGGCCTTAGCCTTCCCCTTCTGTTACTCAAGGGAGCTGCTTACTGAAGGGGAAACCCCAGATTTGTCTAGCACTGCCTACACTGGCTTGTGTTAGGCAGGGCAGATTAGTAGCCAAAAAGAATACCTGGCTATATACTACTATTTATTGTATACTACTATTTATATTTTTTAATATAGTGCTAAATATGTACGCTGGTGGTAGAATTTTGCAGGTATAATGAGTCCCTAACCTGTAGAGCTTGCAATCTAATTGTTGGTTTTTGTTGTAACAAAGGAAGATAAAGCTACTTACCCAAGATCATTGGGATACAAACTAGGTTAACATGCTTCAAAGACATAAGGCCATATTTACTAAGCAGTGCTACTGTAGAAGACACCTTCCACTGCTGGAAGAAACTTCATAGCCCATTCACTTGAATCAACTATAAGGTGTATTCTGATGCCGGAAGATGTCTTATGGAGCACCACCGCATAACATATATGGCCCATGGTCCATACACTAAGATACTCCTTCTCAAATAAAAATCAAATCAAAGTTCTTCTGATATAGAGGTGACAGTTCGTGTAGCCCTGCATGTTGCATTTTTCAGGAATAGCCACTGCCCTGGTGAGCTTACAATTTCATTTTTGTTGAGGTGATAAACTCACTTGCCCAAGGTCACACACAGTTGACATTATAGCCATCATTACCTAAGCACTTATAAAGGGTATCACTGATCAATATCACGTTAAACTGCCATGCAAGTCAATGATAAGATAGGAATTTCCACATTGGATTCATTGGGTTCGCCTTCGTTAAGATCACTGATGTAACTACTCCTCCAATGCTCCATTTGTTGTTCATATAATAATTTTCCAACTTGTCATCTCACCTTTTTATTTAGTGGAACAGACCCAAGGCTCATTAAAGCTGCCGGTGAGTAGGTTTGCTGGCCATACCTTTCTTTGACCTAGGCTTTGCTGTAAAAGCTATGGGAATCTGCAGGCATAAACTTATGGGGATCCACATTAAGAAGCAAAAAGTGACACACTATCGGTACTCATTTGTATGTCATTACCCAGAACCACCCACTCTCTCCTCACTGAGTGCCCCTTTCATCCGACATGTTGTACATGCACAACCACCAATCAGTACACCCTGAAATTGTAGTACAGTGTATAACCTTTTATACAGCATAGTCTCCTACCTGAAGCTGTTACAGTATCAGTAACAATTACAGAATATCCTGACTCTCACGCACAACAAGTTCCAAAACAAATGGCACAACAAGTGGCAAAACAAATTCTCTTTTGAAACTATGAAAATATGTGATGAGCTGTGTCTTCAGCCTGCTAGAATCTATCTTTGTCAGAATTTTGGTCTTAGGCCACGAGGCACGCACATGGTTAAAAAATACGCCGCTGAGGCAGCACACTTACCCCCTGTATCTTGTTAGGCCCGGGCCCATAGGGTGGGAGATCCAGCCGCGCTGAGCTGAGCTCGCCTGCTGAAATCTGCGCGATTTCATGCCCATGCAGGCGAGCCAGCGGGCGCGATCGGAGGTTGGGGGAGGACTGAGGAGCGGGGCAGTGACGTCGCTGGGCCAACCGCCCGCGACGCACTGATGTTGACGTCACGGCGCCGACGTCACGGCGCCGTGACGTTGACTGACTGCTGTGCGTGATTGAGGTTTTCGCGCGACAGCGCGTGAAAAACAGCTTGGCGCTCGGCTGAAAACTCCAACTCGTCAGCACCCTGCGACGCTCGCGTGAGCCCCTCCAAGGCATCCTCATTGAGATGCAGGGGCCAGCCGGAGCGTCCGACGGCTCAGCACGGCCTGTCCTTCTATGGACTGCCTTATGATTGCGACTTTGGAGGCGCTCCGCAGGCGTGTGGAGGCGTACTGACTTGCAGGAGACAGCAACATTTAAGTTTCGCGCAGAGGGGAGCGGAGGAACGGTCACGTGACCGCGAAGCAGCCAATGACCTGCGGTATTGTACGCCGTGTGACGCTCCGTCGGCGCGCGCTAGCCCCACCTCCCGTCCGCCTCCCAAGCTCGCTGTCTCGCGCCTGCCAGGACACCAAAAAGCTCCTGCTTCAGCAGTGGGGCTGTGCGTCAGCGCGGAGGAGCACGGCGGGAGGCACCATGTCTGTGGCCTTACGCTATTCTGAAACACTTTAAAGCTGATCCCAGGATTTGGCAGGGTAAATATTTGATTGCAAGGCTTTTCATTTTGCAGCCAAGACTTAGATAAGTTTTGAGATGATTTTAGATTCTAGACATTGGTGTATTTTGTTGATTTCCTGGAGAGTTAAAGCCAGCAACGAAGAACCAAACTATCCAATCAAACAAGCAAATTGAAAACCCATCCTCGGCAGAACAGTCTCATAGGAACAGATTCACATTACCTCTGCTTTTTGCAACTTCGTTTCCTTGACCTCATTGTAAAAGGTTTGTTCAAGATAGAAAGGGGAGTAGTAAGTAAATAAATCTAAATCAAATTGGCAATAGTAATACTTTTGACTGGGATTAGTCTTAATTATAATCTGAGAACATGTCCAGACATGGTTATGTATAAAGTTAGACATTTCATGAGATCCGTGATACATGTGGGCATTTCCACTAAATGCATTATCTGTTAGGGGACCAAGTTGACATTAGGGAGTGGTAGGGTGACCTGAATATAGTCATATATATATTTTGTAATTATCTATGTAGTCTGTCTGTTTAATGTCACATTTACTTTAATAGTATGGTGCTATAAAATGTGTTTTACAAGGTATTAGTAATATTCCTGACAGGTGAAAAGAAAAACCCCTAAGAACATACTCTAATATCATGCTGGTAACGTTTTTCTCCTATTATATAACTGCAGTTGCTTGTAATCTCTTCAGAATGGGAATTTATTTCCTGCAATAATGGCTTTTTATGTCTGGTGCAATCTTGCTTTATTGTATAATAATGCCCTGTATTCTAAAATAAGTAGAATGGATTTCATATAGAACAACAATGTTGCAGCGTTTAAAAAGTTGACATTAAAATGCATAGAAATATAATACATAAGTGCATCAATATTAAAAGAACATCATAGGGAAAAATAATCATTGTCAGGCAGAGTATAAGTCTAAATGGCATGCTGGAAGACTGACAGAGAGGAGGGGAAAAGTGCAGTGAATGGCAGTATGTGATCACAATGGTGTCCTGAGTGTGAGGAGAACTGGCTATTTTATTTTCAAAATTTATGTTTCAATTTGACTTGATATATTGGGGCATACTGAGGTGAGGGGCGGGCCACAGGTATAGTAGCGAGGGAAAAATATGTGGGCTGGAAAGGACACGTATTTGGGCAGGACACAGGAGATTGAGCAGAGGTATAGTCAGGGTCGCCATTAGAAATTGTTGGGCCCAGGAGCAGGGTTGCCACCTTCGACTGACGGTCAACATGGAGAATTTTTTTTATTTAAAATTCACTGCGTTGCCATGACAACGGGATGCTATGTAACGCCACGCGGCGTCAAGTTGCCATGACAACGTGGCACCGCAGCGTCGTGACATCGTGGCTCTCATTGTCATGATAACGAGCATCATGTCATGCTGTTACTTCACGTGACGTTCCCGTTGGCATGGCAACGCAGCGCCATTTGACGCCGCGCAGCCATATTGACAGTTGCAGGGGGAGATGGCGGGAGACTGCTGTTGCGGGCACTATTGCTGCGTTAATGTATATGGATGTTTATTCCCTTACGCCATTTCTATTATTTATAACTAACGCTGATGACAATTGTTGCAGACAGAGTCGTCGCTGATCAATATTAATTTATTACAATGAGTTACTGTATCTCGGTTTACTTTACTTGCGTTAATTTAACAAAGACAAGGTTACCTCATTGCTATCAAAAAAGAGGGACTGAAGCAGCTTTACTGAAAAGAGAGAGAGGTGGAGAAGAGAGAGAGAGAGGGGGAGAAGAGAGGGGGGGGGAGATAAAAATACGTATGTATGTTAAAATACTGGGGGTGGTGTGGGTTCCCTAGCGGTTTCTGGGAAGGTTACTGTTTGCTTATGTGTCAATCGATGTTGTCTAATAAAACTACAACTCCCAGATCCCCTACGTGCGAGCATGCGCAGTAGAGCTAGGGCTGTGACCCGGATTATTAGGCACGAAGGGAGGAAATGAGTTCTGCACACAGATATTCTTTGAGAAATGCAAAGGGTATGTGAGTGATGTATGATTTAGCAATGAGAAGTCATTATGCCTCTTGTCTGTAACAACCCGCCCACCCGGAATTATTTCAGGGACAAACCCGTAGCCGAGAAGTATGCCAACCCGAAGTCTCCAAGTGAAACCTGGAGAGGTGGCAACCCTGCCCAGAAAAATATAAGAAGCAGTAATGTGGGGAGGGGGGTTGTAGTAAAAAAAATGGATATGCATAGGGGAAATAATGAGCATGGCAGGATGGCGTATGAGGGAAGGCAGAAGGGATAAATGGGAGGTATGGCCATGGGAGGGTGTGGGAGATATAAAGGAGGGGGAGGGGGGGGGGGTAGCTGAAGGGCTAAACAGTGGTATCGATGCAGTGGGAGGTGGTAAAGGGAGGTATGGGGGGAGGGGGTTTAAAGGAGGTAATGGTCCAGGGGGGATATAGGGAGGTAAATGGTTCAGGGAGTGGGAGGGTATTGGGAATAATGGACTAGATTGTAATAGGAGGTATGTCTTGGGGGGGCGGGTATAGGAAGGTAATGGGTCTGGGGGTTTGGTATAGGAAGGTAATGGGTCTGGGGGGCAGGGAGCAAAGTACACAAAGGAACCACTTCGGCTTACCTGTGGCCCGCAGATGGACCCACTGGAGCCACGTGGAGGGAAGACACAGCCCGGATGGGTAGCAGATTTGGTGAAAGGGGACTGAGGGCCCACTGGAGCTTGCAGAAGGGGGGCCAAGGCCTAAAGATGCGGTGGCCAGAGGAGTGGACGGTTGGGCAACAAACGTTATGGGCCCCTTGACTGTACATGCCTGGATTAATACTAGAGAACAAAGACACCCTATGGACAGCACTCGTGTGTGGTAATGTAATGGTGATAGACTTAAAATTAAAATGCTTTCATTATACTCGTTAAAATAAGTGTCAAAATCGTTGAAATCAATGGACACTGACAGTGGTAACACAACACATAAAACAGACAACAAATACACAAATCTAAACTGAGATCTAGGGGGAGAGGTGAAGATCCAAACTACTCTGCTAATTAGTAGAGAGAAGCTATCATATCTAAATAGTTAAACCCCCCTAGTTCAGCAATGAAAGGTTAAAAAGCCCTGTAAAATAGATACAGGTGACGGTGGAACTGACCATGCTCATGTATATACTGAAATGCTATGTGAGTATATAACAGTTGAGTGAGAGCTCACTAATAATAGAATCGTACGTCCACAAGAGGCAACAATTTTCTAATCAACTCTGGTCGTTAAGGACCCCTAAGTAGAGGTTAACAAGCCTAATAATAGACAGGTAGAGATAGTGGTCAAGATCTTCGTGAGTAGTGTGCACAGGAGCCACAAAGTGTGATACTAGCTCTGGGGCACGGTATCTGTGCCTATCCAGTTTATAGCCCCCTAATTCAAATGTCCAACTATAGCAGGCTTGATCACTGACATGCAGAGAAATAGTGAAGCAAACACACAACAGATGGCCGAGGGGAGGAAGGGATAAATTCAATGCACAAATGTAAACAGCAGTTACGCAAGAATACTCAGGGTAGTGATGGTGTATACACCGTACCCCTATCAATATCTGAGCCCTCGTCAAAGCTCACGAAACAAAGTAACGCTGAAATTAGTTAGATGCTGTGAATCCAGCATGCAACCAAGCATCTAACATATACAGTATAGCAATTATCGTACACAGGCCGAACATAGTATCCCTTCGCGCATACACCGGCACTTACGCATTGCCTTTTCACCCTCTGCCCGGCATGTGGAGCTCATGACGTGATGACGTCAGTCCTGTAGCCGCTCCCACCCTGACGCACGTTTCGCTGGCGCTTTCTCTCACATGCGTTACTGTTGTTTCGTGAGCTTGCCGCGGGCTCGATATATTTGAATAGGGTTACGGTGTATACACATCACTTTACCCTGATATTCTTGCGTAACTGCTGTTTACATTTGCTGCATATGAATTTATCCTTCCTCCCCTCGGCATCTGTGTTGTGTTTGCTCACTATTTCTCTGAGTGTCAGTGATCAAGCCTGCTATAGGCACATTTATTAGGGGGCCATAACTGGATACGGACTAGATCCGTGCCCCAGACTGAGTATCACTTGTAAGCTCCTGTAGCACACTACCACGAGATCTTGACCACTATCTCATACCTGTCTATTATGAGCTTGTTTACCCTCTAACTTAGGGGCCTTCACGCCAAGATTTATTAGAACATTGTTGCCTCTTGTGGCTGTACGTTCTTTTAGTGAGCTCACACTCAACTGTTTATACTCTACTAGCATTTCAGTATATACATGAGCATGGTCATTCCACCGTCAACCTGTATCTATTTTACAGGCTATTTTAGCCTTGTCATTGCTGACTAGGGGGGTTAACGATTTAGTTCTGATAGCTTCTCTCTACTATTTAGCAGATAGTTTGGATTTCACTCTCACCCCTAGATCTCAGTTTTTAGATTGTTATTTTTGTCTGTTTTAGTGTTTGTTTACCATGTCGATTAGTCCCAATTGATTCACAAACGCATTTTGACACTTACTTTTAACGGTATAATGAAAGAATATTAATTTTAAAGTCTACACCATTACCATTACCACACACAACGATGCCTGTCCATCAGGGTGTCTTTGCTCTCTAGTATTAATTCTTGTTCTCCCCTTATTGCCACCGTTTTGTCTTTACTTTACCCACAGCGACCTGATGCGATGGTCTCCATGCCCTTTTCCCCCTTCCCTCCATTGTTTGTTCTGTACTGCCTGTGGACAGCAGCCCGCTGTCCCTCCCTCCACCCAGTCCAGCAGTCTTGGGTATAGTACGAAATCAAATCACTGCTTTTCTATGCCGGGTCCCCCAAGCGCAACAAATGTCCTGCCCCTCCGGGTTTGTTTGTCATAAAAATATATTTTGATTTCAGTTAAAAAAATAATTTTCTACCACGCCTTTGATGTAGCATGACTACTCTGGAAGAGGAGATTTAATCATTTTTGCATTGCAGTATTTATAAGCCTTTGCTCTCTCATATATGTATGTTCACTCTAGTAGTGAAGGCGTTGAATATTGTAGGCATCCACATCCACATATTATTGGTATGATTTTTTTTTGGAAAAATCTTGAATAACAAGAAACTAGGAATAGAAGTCAGACTAATTGTAGATTATGAGCCCATCAAAGAGGCTAGATGCCTTAGGAGTAAGAGAGCAGACTAACACTAGCTTCAAAAACAATAATGACTGCTCCTATGTCACAATGTGTTAACCTGTAATGTAGCCGTACTGTGCAGGGTGATAAATAAAGCTGAAACACCCCAGAGTTATTAGCATCCCTACAAATGTTAATGAGAATGGAAATCTTTCTGGATTATCACTGTTCACATAATTATACTTAGAAATCAAGACAAACATTGTTATTGTTTTAGTTTAAGGATAAGATCTCCTTAGGACAAAATATGGCCATTACACATGTTAAGGATCCTCATCTGGATGATGGCCCTCTAAGATTTTTTTTCATAATTATTTAGGGGTTTGTTTTCCCAATTTGCTTTTTGTCTGGTGTCGTGTGTCAACAATGAATCCCTCTTTCCTTTCTCTTCACCCTATATTGGTTTTCTGATTAGAATAGTGCTAGATATGGGTAAAGGAAGCATGATGACAAACATTTCTCTATTGGGAGGCCTTAACAATTCAAACTTGTAATTAATGTTCCCCGAAAAATAAAAGCAGACCCATATTTTGACTTTTAGCACTGTTAGATTTGTTAGGAACCAATAGGAGTAATACTCCATTACAAACTGGTTGTTTTCTGGCAACTGGTGTGATTACACCTTTAGTGCGGCTGGGGAAAAAAGTTGGGCCCCTAACGACTCGGATGACCATTAGCTAACACCCACTTATCCGTAAGACCTCTATCCACAGCTCAAAGTAACTCCAATGTACCTCTTTATCTGGGACTTGGATTACCTTTAGGAAAAATAAACGGTTACATGAAACCTGTTGAGGTGTGTTTTTTGTGTGGTTTTTTTCTGCCTTGTTCTGTGTCATTAGGATCAGCACCATGTACTTAACACTTACAATAATACTAATAATGTGTAGCCTGGCCCCCTCTTACATCTGCTGCGTAGGGGGACGGCTACAAGGACTCCTCGGCGAGATTGCTGGCTGCAGGGATGTTGCTGAGGAGGCCGACCTGTAGGAGTGCTCCGGAGGCTCTGCGATGGCTCCCTTTTGGCTGCTTTGCCACTGCGCACAGAGACTCGCTTTTGTGGAGCTTTATACACCCTGCACATCCCCGCCTGCGGAGATAGGAGATGCGGCGGCCATGACTCCAACTGCTCCTCAAGGGCCTACAAGTCTCATGAGCCTTAGGTACAGTGGCAGGGCGGATGATCCTTTGGCGCGCTCAGGGGGGGACCACCCAGTCCTTGGAAGAGTAGTTAGACTCATGCAGGTAGTTTCTCAAGCCAGTGGCTCTGAACTAGGCCTAGTGTATCCCCCCTTAGGCCCAAGTAGGCCCTGAGACCCCCATCCAGATTGTGGGTGCTTCAATAGAAGGCTCTCTTGATGGGAAAATGCGCCCTGTTGCGTGAAACGCTCAGAGTACCCCGACCAACATTATGTATGTTTTTTTTAGTAAATAAACCTTTTTTTTGTATCCTTGGCCTGCCAGTTTCCTTTGAATCATCTGTGCTCAGCTACATCCTTCTGGATATCTTCTCTTCTTGGATAGGGACCTTCGCCCATTATTTACTGATTAGTTCAGGGACACAGAGGAAGACCTGCGGTGTGATGGCGGCCTATGGTCCTAGGTCCAGACCTGCACTACATAAGTACAGAGACTCTCAAGGTTGATATTATCAACGCCCGGAATTCAACGCCACTCATGAGTGGATCAAGCTGATCCCCTGCTGGTAATCTGCGCCGCACCCGGGTTCTGGAGTACCCGACAGGTACCTCAACTAGTACAACCAACACTACAATGGATAGCAACTGTCCTCTAACACTTGGGGTGGGCCTTACATTGTTAAAAAGGTGACATCAGGGTATTGGTTGCCTGGGCACTCAATGTTACTTTGGGGACACTCAGTGGTGGGAGTCCAGTTGGGCTTAATATTACTGCTTTCATTAAAGGTTGTTCGTATATACTTTTGTTTATTGGTATTATTCCTGTAAGGGGCAATATCCCACCCAGTGGGCTCTCTTGTAGGTGGAGTGTGGCTGTCACCCAGCCAAATCAGTCACCCAAGGCTCCCATCGGCAGAGGTTGGTCATGCCTCCTGTTGAGCCACAGGTATCACCACACAAACCCACACATGTAACTGCCATATCTCCCATAGAGTGAGGGAAGGGTGTACTGTGGAGGCCTCTGAGGATTCACGACCTGGGGTCACTTACGTACGTTTATTGGTAAACCGCAATTGGCACCATGTCTTAACGCCCTGGCAGCACAGGTTAATGACTAGCTTTAGAGCTCTGAGAACCTCTGATGACAATTTGGTCGCAGTGGGACGAGTCCCCGCACTCGCTTCAATATTCGTTTTCTGCGACCACGTGTGAAGATCTCCTGTCTAGCGTCCCCGGCTCATCAGTAGAAATATGGACCCTGCTGCCAAGGGAGTGTCGTAGTACTGGCCACCGGGCAAGAATATTTCCAGAAGATGCCCTCATGTTATATACCTGCCAGAGACTCTGCTCGAAGGGTTCTCGCTCATATAACCCTTGTCTATCATCCCCCAGAACTACCTCCCCTCCTGGATCCTCCACAGGGTTCCCAGCCGATTTAGGCCTCCACCACCTCCTATATCCCCGTGGATTTGGAGTACCATAAATATGCGACAAGCAGTCCTAAAGGCCAGACCTACCCCTACCACGGGTAACCTCATACCAAAGTGCCAGGCGAGTGGCCTCGTTTGGGCCCGGACTCCACCCCTTCCGGCCTACCCCTATGCAGACAGACAGAAGTCTTGCGCAGGCCCCGAGTCCTCAGCCTGAAATGATAGTACGCCTATCAAGAGGTGGCCCCGCCTTGGGGGTGACTACCTCAACTATTCGATGCCTTGACAATGCCTCTAGGTGCAGAATATAGGAAGCTCAAGGCCTTCTCCGTGATAATTGGCCCACCCCTTTGGGGAAGAAGGGCTTGAGATTCTGAAAGAGCTGCTCTCTAGGTGATTTGACGAATGACCTGCTCCGAGGCCATCAAGAGACAGCGCTGGTCAGTGTCTTTAGGCCCCCGGCCTCTCAACTGATGCGAATGCCCCTTGAAACAGAGGGAGAAGTTACGATCTGTAGTTGGTGGAGCTGCTAACTCAATCGTTATGGGTGAAAATGATAAAGAGGGCTCCTGGCTCAATTCAAGGCTCTCCGGCAAATGAAGGAGAGAACTTAAGCTTTCACCTTAATCCTACAGCTCTCGCTGTGTGCTACTCTCCTCAAGGGAGCCATTCCAGCTGCATGGTGGAATCAGTTTGATTGAAATCACTGCTGATGGGATCCCTACCTTCCATGCCCAGTGGCCCTGTTTAAGCGAGGCGCCCCACAGACCGCTTGCTCTTCCTGCTATATGGCTTGATGAGGCCAATACATAAGCAAGAAGTACAACGGTCACTTCCACACCCCAAAGGATCATGGACCTCGCAAGTACGAACAAAGGGGGCGCCGCTCCAAATGTCGAAGAGACTGAAGTGTTAAGGACATTCCCCCTTCCGCGACACCGGCTCCGGTAACCCGATTGCTTAGGAGGTTAGATCCTATCCGCCTGGGATGTCCACCGGTGCTACTCGTTGCTTCAACCGTGGCCAAAAAGGCCCTTTGGCTAGTACTGTTCTAAGCCAAAGACTCCCCCTCCTACGGCCAGACGTGCAAAGTATATCTGACAGAAACCCACCTCCAACGTCGGCCGAAAGACCCCCCGCTCCCGATCTGAGGATGCTCCACAGAACTTCGGCTACAGTCTGGTGGGGCCGGCTGCGATCATAAGAGTAATCGTGAAGGTATTTATTCCTCAGCCTTGCTGGATCTGGGTCACAGGTGACTATTATCATCTGTCCTTCTGACCAGCCCTTCACTCATCTCCTTTGTAGTCCGTGGAGAAGATGAAGCTATGGGGTCTCAGCAATGAGGACTACCATCGACGGTGTGGTGAATCACGCCTAGAAATAACCGGGAGTCCACTTAATGGAGGTAGAGGCTCTTATATGCCGAACACCGAGCGCCCCATCTTTCAGGGGACCAGACACTGATGTTGCGTGCTCCAGCATACCTTCAGGAAACTGCGAGCACACCCCTGTCCCTCCTTACAGATCCGGGCTTGAGAGGAGTGCTACAGGTCCGCGAAGCTAGAAGAATTGGGTGACTTTTCATCTTGAAGGTTGGACGAGATTCCGCCAGAGTTCTTGCGACACATGACTGCACTGACCTGTTAATCGGTGACGTGATACGTTGATCGGTGTTCTTCCTTAGAGACCCCACTTAAACAATACATCCAGAAAGGGTATAAGGATGGTCCCTTAAGTATGAGAATGGAGGTCCTCTAACCCATGAAGTATTACAGTGACCATCCAGAATATCTCCCGTTTACCGTGTCCATTCGTGAGATCGGTCAGACACTGGGTCGAATAATACCCGGCTTCAAACGTAGAGACTATGGCGCATTACACGCCACTACTGTGCCAGGAAACAGAGGTGGCTACAGCGCTGTCCACCTACCAGTTCACATTGAATAGAAGCCCGGCCTCTCAATATAGGAGCTGATCTCTATCCAGGAGCCCTGGACTCAGTACGACCACGACGATGGCCTCTGGGAAGAAATTCCTGCACCCGAATGCGGGCAATGTGCCCACCGCGCCATAGTAGAAGATAAAGTGGTCCTCCTACCTAAGAGTAGCATAATCTCTGGGATGCCGACCCCCAGGCAACTCCCTGCCGCTCATTGCACCCTGGGGAGACGGCCTGGAAATCCTTTCCGATCACCCTCCTGATGTGGAAGAAAAGTACTGGCTCAAATACGGGATCGCAGTGTTAACGCTATACACAGGCTCTACACAGAACAATCCCTCCTTGGGAAATGGTGGCCACCACCGACGCTTCGCAATCCTCGAGAGAATGGATAAATTCAGATAGAGCGAGCCTCTTCTAACTGTCATCCCCTACCACAATCGCTTACCTGCGAAATTGTTCGGCCTCGCCATGTACTAAGATCATTGGCATGACATACTGACACCTGGGGTGGATAAGACCTTCGGTTTATAAGAGACCATTCTTCTGGCCCACAATGCGAGAGACTGTAGAATGGCATTAATCGGAAAATTCCTGAGATGTATCCAGAGATACAATGCCCCTCATGCAGCCCCAATAGGCCATCTGAAAAGCTCAGGTCCCATGGACCTTGTGTGCATGGCCTCTTGTCATTCAAACCCGATTCAAGAGATACTCGGGAATGTGGTGGTGGTAAACCAATCCACTACATGGCACGCCCCAGCCTTTCCTACCAGGTCGAAGGCATAACAGTGGCTAAAGTGCTGTAGGAGAATACTTAAGCCACTACGGCTCCCCAATCGCATACAACTCTTAACCAATGTCCTGGATTCGAGAGCAAGCCTTAATTTGCTCAACCCTACATACGTCCAGAACCCCTCCCTATCACTAGAGGAGAACGCTCTCCAGAGAGATTGACTCGAATGCCTGCTCGACATTCTGGGCACCCTAAGAACTCACAAAAGACTGTATGGAGTCAGGCACTTGAAAGCGATGATGGCTGCATATAAGTGCACATAACATAATCCACTTGGTACACTTCCCATACTTTATGATGTTCGGGCGAGAAGCACGGCTGCCTGCGGACACTGTCTTCAGATAGCTACCGTGGGGTACCCAAAAACATGCGCATTCCAATATGTCCAGCTACTCCAGATAGCCTACAACATTGTGTATCAGTTTAGCAGAAAGGTCTCAGCCCCAACTGAACTCTAATAACAAAGAAGGTATGATTACCAAGTCAGATATCGGGACTAAGGCCTGGAGATCTGTTCTCCTACCTCCCTAGTAACTACTTGCAAACACAATCTGGCGCAGGGCTGTCGAAGTAGGATCACAGATGCCAGACTCGCGGTCTACCGCTCCGAATTGATGGCCGGCTAAAGTCTGGCACAGCAATCATTGTTGCCGATTTCTCAAGTGGCAGAGAGTCCCTGAACCAGAGACTTTAATATCAGTCATTGAGCCCAAAGAGTCCCGAGACTCCCGCTTCAGAAATAGTCGTTCAAGGATCCTTTGGAAGAAACCCGGGGGGGCAGCCTGCTAGAATCTATCTTTGTCAGAATTTTGGTCTTAGGCCACGGACATGGTTAAAAATACGCCGCTGAGGCAGCACACTTACCCCCTGTATCTGTTAGGCCCGGGCCATAGAGGGGTGAGGAGATCCGAGCCGCGCTGAGGCTCGCCTGCTGAAATCTGCGCGATTTCATGCCCATGCAGGCGAGGCCAGCGGGCGCGATCGGAGGTTGGGGGAGGACTGAGGAGGCGGGGCAGTGACGTCGCTGGGCCAACCGCCCGCGACGCACTGATGTTGACGTCACGGCGCCGACGTCACGGCGCCGTGACGTTGACTGACTGCTGTGGTGATTGAGGTTTTCGCGCGACAGCGCGTGAAAAACAGCTTGGCGCTCGGCTGAAAACTCCAACTCGTCAGCACCCTGCGACGCTCGCGTGAGCCCCTCCAAGGCATCCTCATTGAGGATGCAGGGGCCAGCCGGAAGCGTCCGCACGGCTCAGCACGGCCTGTCCTTCTATGGACTCAGCCTTATGATTGCGACTTTAGGAGGCGCTTCCGCAGGCGTGTGGAGGCGTACTGACTTGCAGGAGACAGCAACATTTAAGTTTCAGCGCAGAGGGGAGCGGAGGAACGGTCACGTGACCGCGAAGCAGCCAATGACCTGCGGTATTGTACGCCGTGTGACGCTCCGTCGGCCGCGCTAGCCCCACCTCCCGTCCGCCTCCCAAGCTCGCTGTCTCGCGCTGCCAGACACCAAAAAGCTCCTGCTTCAGCAGTGGGGCTGTGCGTCAGCGCGGAGGAGCACGGCGGGAGGCACCATGTCTGTGGCCTTACGCTATTCTGAAACACTTTAAAGCTGATCCCAGGAATTTGCAGGGTAAATATTTGATTGCAAAGGCTTTTCAGTTTTGCAGCCAGGAGACTTTAGATAAGTTTGAGATTGATTTTAGATTCTAGACATTGGTGTATTTTGTTGATTTCCTGGAGAGTTAAAGCCAGCAACGAAGAACCAAACTATCCAATCAAACAAGCAAATTGAAAACCCATCCTCGGCAGAACAGTCTCATAGGGAACAGATTCACATTACCTCTGCTTTTTGCAACTTCGTTTCCTTGACCTCATTGTAAAGGTTTGTTCAAGATAGAAAGGGGAGTAGTAAGTAATAAATCTAAATCAAATTGGCAATAGTAATACTTTTGACTGGGATTAGTCTTAATTATAATCTGAGAACATGTCCAGACATGGTTATGTATAAAGTATAGACATTTCATGAGATCCGTGATACATGTGGGCATTTCCACTAAATGCATTATCCTGTTAGGGGACCAAGTTGACATTAGGGAGTGGTAGGGTGACCTGAATATAGTCATATATATATTTGTAATTATCTATGTAGTCTGTCTGTTTAATGTCACATTTACTTTAATAGTATGGTGCTATAAAATGTTTTTACAAGGTTTAGTAATATTACCTAGAAGGTGAAAAGAAAAACCCTAAGAACATACTCTAATATATCTGGTAACGTTTTTCTCCATTATATAACTGCAGTTGCTGTAATCTCTTCAGAATGGGAATTTATTTCCTGCAATAATGCTTTTTATGTCTGGTGCAATCTTGCTTTATTGTATAATAATGCCCTGTATTCTAAAATAAGTAGAATGGATTTTCATATAGAACAAGCAATGTACTGCAGCGTTTAAAAAGTTGACATTAAATGCATAGAAATATAATACAATAAGTGCATCAAATATTATAAAGAACATCATAGGGAAAAATAATCATTGTCAGGCAGAGTATAAGGTCTAAATGGCATGCTGGAAGACTGACAGAGAGGAGGGGAAAAGTGCAGTGAATGGCAGTATGTGATCACAATGGTGTCCCTGAGTGTGAGGAGAACTGGCTATTTTATTATTCAAAATTTATGTTTCAATTGACTTGATATATTGGGGCATACTGAGGTGAGGGCGGGCCACAGAGTATAGTAGCGAGGGAAAAATATGTGGGCTGGAAAGGACACGTATTGGGCAGGACACAGGAGATGAGCAGAGGTATAGTCAGGGGTCCGCCATTAGAAATTGTTGGGCCCAGGAGCAGGGTTGCCACCTTCACTGACGGTCAACATGGAATTTTTTTTATTTAAAATTCACTGCGTTGCCATACAACGGGTGCTATGTAACGCCACGCGGCGTCAATTGCCATGACAACGTGGCACCGATGCGTAGTACATCGTGGCTCTCATTGTCATGATAACGAGCATCATGTCATGCTGTGTACTTCACGTGACGTTCCCGTTGGCATGGCAACGCACAGCCATTTGACGCCGCGCAGCCATATTGACAGTTGCAGGGGAGATGGCGGGAGACTGCTGTTGCGGGGGCACTATTGCTGGTTATGTATATGGAATGTTTATTCTTACGCCATTTCTATTTTATATAATATAACGCTGATGACAATTGTGCGACAGAGTCGTCGCTGATCAATATTAATTTATTACAATGAGTTACTGTATCTCGGTTTACTTTACTTGGTTAATTTAACAAAGACAAGGTTACCCCTCATTGCTATCAAAAAAGAGGGACTGAAGCAGCTTACTGAAAAGAGAGAGAGGGTGGAGAAGAGCGAGAGAGAGGGGGGAAAAGGGGGGTGGGGGAGATAAAAATACGTATGTATGTTAAAATACATGGGGTGGTGTGGTGTTCCCAGCTGGTTTCTGGGAAGGTTACTGTTTTGCTTATGTGTCAATCGATGTTGTCTAATAAAACTACAACTCCCAGATCCCCTAGTGCGAGCATGCGCAGTAGAGCTAGGGCCTGTGACCCGGATTGTAGTTAGCACGAAGGGAGGAAATGAGTTCTGCACACAGATATTCTTTGAGAAATGCAAAGGGTATGTGAGTGATGTATGATTTAGCAATGAGAAGTCATTATGCCTCCCTTCTGTAACAACCCGCCCACCCGGAATTATTTCAGGGACAAACCCGTAGCCGAGAAGTTATGCCAACCCGAAGTCTCCAAGTGAAACCTGGAGAGGTGGCAACCCTGCCCAGAAAAATTAAGCAAGCAGTAATGGGGGAGGGGGGTTGTAGTAAAAAAAAATAGGGATATGCATAGGGGAAATAATGAGCATGGCAGGATGGCGTATGAGGGAGGCAGGAAGGGATAAATGGCGAGGTATGGCCATGGGAGGGTTGGGAGATGATAAAAGGAGGGGGAGGGGGGGGGTGGTGGGAGCTGAAGGGCTAAACAGTGGTAATCGATGCAGTGGGAGGGTGTAAAGGGAGGTATGGGGGGAGGGGGTTTAAAGGAGGTAATGGTCCAGGGGGGATATAGGGAGGTAATGGTTCAGGGAGTGGGAGGGTATTGGAATAGGATAGATTGTAATAGGAGGTAATGTTAATGGGGGGGCGGGTATAGGTAAGGTAATGGGTCTGGGGGTTTGGTATAGGGAGGTAATGGGTCTGGGGGCAGGGAGCAAAGTACACAAAAGGAACCACTTCGGCTTACCTGTGGCCCGCAGATGGACCCACTGGAGCCACTGTAGGGAAGACACAGCCCCGGATGGGTAGCAGATGTTGATGAAAGGGGGACTGGGGCCCACTGGAGGCTTGCAGAAGGGGGGGCCAAGGCCTAAAGATGCGGTGGCCAGAGGAGTGGACGGTTGGGCAACAAACGTTATGGGCCCCTTGACTGTACATGCCTGGATTAATACTAGAGAACAAAGACACCCTATGACAGCACTCGTGTGTGGTAATGTAATGGTGATAGACTTAAATTAAAATGCTTAAATATACTCGTTAAAATAAGTGTCAAAATCGTTGAAATCAATGGACAACTGACCAGTGGTAACACAACACATAAAACAGAAAAAATACACAAATCTAAAACTGAGATCTAGGGGGGAGGTGAAGAATCCAAACTAGCTCTGCAATTAGTAAGAGAGAAGCTATCATTATCTAAATAGTTAAACCCCCCTGTTCAGCAATGAAAGGTTAAAAAGCCTGTAAAATAGATACAGGTGACGGTGGACTGACCATGCTCATGTATATACTGAAATGCTATGTGAGTATATAACAGTTGAGTGAGAGCTCACTAATAATAGAATCGTACGTCCACAAGAGGCAACAATTTTCTACATAACTCTGGTCGTAAGGACCCCTAAGTAGAGGTTAAACAAGCCTAATAATAGACAGGTAGAGATAGTGGTCAGATCTTCGTGAGTAGTGTGCACAGGAGCCACAAAGTGTGATACTTAGCTCTGGGCACGGTATCTGTGCCTATCCAGTTTATAGCCCCTAATTCAAATGTCCACTATAGCAGGCTTGATCACTGACACAGAGAAATAGTGAGCAAACACACACAGATGGCCGAGGGGAGGAAGGGACTAAATTCAATGCACAAATGTAAACAGCAGTTAGCAAGAATACTCAGGGTAGTGATGGTGTATCCCGTTACCCCTATCAATTATTCGAGCCCTCGTCAAAGCTCACGAAACAAAGTAACCTGAAATTAGTTAGATGCTGTGAATCCAGCATGCAAAAGCATCTAACATATACAGTATAGCAATTTCGAACGAGCCGAAGCATAGTATCCCTTCGCGCATACACCGGCACTTACGCATTGCCTTTCACCCTCTGCCCGGCATGTGGAGCTCATGACGTGATGACGTCAGTCCTGTAGCCGCTCCCACCCTGACGCACGTTTCGCTGGCGCTTTCTCTCACATGCGTTACTCTTGTTTCGTGAGCTTGCGCGCGGGCTCGATATATTTGATAGGGTTACGGTGTATACACATCACTTTACCCTGATATTCTTGCGTAACTGCTGTTTACATTTGCTGCATATGAATTTATCCTTCCTCCCCTCGGCATCTGTGTTGTGTTTGCTCACTATTTCTCTGACTGTCAGTGATCAAGCCTGCTATAGGCACATTTATTAGGGGGCCATAACTGGATACGGACTAGATCCTGCCCCAGACTGAGTATCACTTGTAAGCTCCTGTGCACACTACCACGAGATCTTGACTCACTATCTCATACCTGTCTATTATGAGCTTGTTTACCCTCTAACTTAGGGGCCTTCACGCCAAGATTTATTAGAACATTGTTGCCTCTTGTGGCTGTACGTTCTTTTAGTGAGCTCACACTCAACTGTTTATACTCTACTAGCATTTCAGTATATACATGAGCATGGTCATTCCACCGTCAACCTGTATCTATTTTACAGGCTATTTTAGCCTTGTCATTGCTGACTAGGGGGGTTAACGATTTAGTTCTGATAGCTTCTCTCTACTATTTAGCAGATAGTTTGGATTTCACTCTCACCCCTAGATCTCAGTTTTTAGATTGTTATTTTTGTCTGTTTTATGTGTTTTGTGTTACCACTGTCGATTAGTCGCATTGATTCACCACGCATTTTGACACTTCTTTTAACGAGTATAATGAAAGAATTATTAATTTTAAGTCTATCACCATTACCTTACCCACACAACGAGTGCTGTCCATCAGGGTGCCTTTGTCTCTAGTATTGAATTCTGTTGCTCTCCCTTAATTGCCACCGTTATTTGTCTTTACTTTACACCACACGCCTGATGCGCTGGTCTCCACCCTTTCCCCCTTCCCCCATTGTTTGTTCTGTACTGCCTGTGGACACAAGTCCCGTCTATCCCTCCCTCCCCACAGTCTCAGCAGTCTTGGGTATAGTTACGAAATCAACCTGCTTTTTCTATGCCGGGTCCACCAAGCGCAACAAATGTGTCCTGTCCCCTCCAGAGTGTTTAGTTGTCATAAAATATATTTTGATTTCAGTTAAAAAAATACATTTTCTAACCACGCCTTTGATGTAGCATGACTTCTGGAGAGAGGAGATATTAATCATTTTTGCATGCAGTATTTATAAGCCTTTTCATCTCCATCATATGTATTCACCTCTCTAGTAGTGAAGGCCGATGAATATTGTAGGCACCACATCCACATTTATTGGTAGTATTTTTTTTTGGAAAATCTTGAATAACAGAGAAACTAGGAATAGAAGTCAGCTAATTGTAGGATTATGAGCCATCACAAGAGTAGATGCCTTGTAGGAGTAGAAGAGAGCAGACACTAACACTAGCTTCAAAAACACATTATGACATGCTCCTATGTCACAATGTGTTAACCGTAATGTAGCCGTACTGTTGCAGGGTGATAACTAAAGCTGGAAACACCCCAGAGTTATTAGCATCCCAACAAATGTAATGAGAATGAAATCTTTCGGATGATCACTGTTCACATATAACTAGAAATTCAGACAACATTGTAGTGTTTTTAGTTAAGGATAAGATCTCCTAGGACAAAATTGCCATTACATGTTAAGGAGTCCTCATCTGGATGATGGCCCTCTAAGTTATTTTTTCATAATTATTTAGGGTCTTGTATTTCCCAATTTGCTTTTGTCTGGTGTCGTGTGTTCAACAATGGATCCCCGCTCTTTCCTTTCTCTTCACCCTATATTGGTTTTCTGATTAAGAATAGTGCGAGATATGGGTAAAGAAGCATGATGACAACATTTCTCTATTGGGAGGCCTTAAAATTCAACTTGAATTGAATGTTCCCGAAAATAAAAGTCAGCCCATATTTTGACTTTTAGCAACGTTAGATTTGTTAGGAACCAATAGGAGTAATACGCATTACAACTGGTTGTTTTCCATGGCTACTAGTGTGGATTACACCTTTAGTGCAGGCTGGGGAAAAAAGTTGGGCCCCTAACGACTCGATGACCATTAGCTAACACCCACTTAATCCTAAGACCTCTATCCACAGCTCAATAGTAACTCCAATGTACCTCTATTAATCTGGAACGTGGCTTACCTTTAGGAAAAATAAACGGTTACATGAAACCTGTTGAGTGTTTTTTTGTGTGGTTTTTTTCTGCCTTGTTCATTGTTCATTAGGATCAGCACCATGGTACTTACACTTACAATAATACTAATAATGGTGTAGCCTGGCCCCCTCTTACTCTGCTGCGTAAGGGGGACGGCTACAGGACTCCTCGGGCGAGATTTGCGGCTGTGCCAGGGAGGTTGCTGAGGAGGCCGACCTGTAGGAGTGCTCCGGAGGCTCTGCGATGGCTGCCACTTTTGGCTGGCTTGCCATGCGCACAGAACGACGTTGGGACTCTAGTACATCAACCTGCACATCCCTGCCCGCAGAGATAGGAGAAGCGGCGGCATGACTCCAACTGCTCCTCAAGGGCCTCAAGTCTCATGAGCCTGTAGGAGCGTGCAGGAGACGGAGTGTATACCTTTGCGCGCTCAGGGGGGACCACGCCAGTCCTTGGAAGAGTAGTTTAGACTCGAGGCAGGTAGTTTCTCAAGCCAGTGCTCTGAACTAGGCCTAGTGTATCCCCCCTTAGGCCCAATGTAGGCCCTGAGACCCCCACAGATTGTGGGTTGCTTCAGATGAAGGCCTCTTGATAGGGAAAATGCGCCCTGTGCGTGAAACGCTTCAGAGTACCGCCAGACCAACATTATGTTGTTTTTTTTAGTGACAATAAACACTTTTTTTTGTATCCTGTGACCTGCCAGTTTCCTTTGAATCATCTGTGCTCCAGCTACATCCTTCTGGATATCTTCTCTTCTTGGATAGGGACCTTCGCCCATCCATTTACTGATTAGTTCAGGGACACAGAGGAAGACCCTGCGATGTGATGCGGCCTTGGTCCCTAGGTCCAGACACTGCCACATAAGTACAAGACTCTCAGGTGATATTATCAACGCCCGGAATTCAACGCCACGCAGAGGTGGATCAAGCGTGACCCCTGACTGGTTAATTGGCCGCACCGGGTCTGGAGTACCCGACAGGTACCTCAACTAAGTAGCACCAACACTACAATGATAGCAACTGTCTCTAACACTTGCGGTGTGGGCCTTGACATTGGAAAAGGTGACATCAGGGTATTGGTTGCCTGGGCACTCAATGTTACTTTGGGGACACTCAGTGGTGGGAGTCCAGTTGGGCTTAATATTACTGCTTTCATTAAAGGTTGTTCGTATATACTTTTGTTTATTGGTATTATTCCTGTAAGGGGCAATATCCCACCCAGTGGGCTCTCTTGTAGGTGGAGTGTGGCTGTCACCCAGCCAAATCAGTCACCCAAGGCTCCCATCGGCAGAGGTTGGTCATGCCTCCTGTTGAGCCACAGGTATCACCACACAAACCCACACATGTAACTGCCATATCTCCCATAGAGTGAGGGAAGGGTGTACTGTGGAGGCCTCTGAGGATTCACGACCTGGGGTCACTTACGTACGTTTATTGGTAAACCGCAATTGGCACCATGTCTTAACGCCCTGGCAGCACAGGTTAATGACTAGCTTTAGAGCTCTGAGAACCTCTGATGACAATTTGGTCGCAGTGGGACGAGTCCCCGCACTCGCTTCAATATTCGTTTTCTGCGACCACGTGTGAAGATCTCCTGTCTAGCGTCCCCGGCTCATCAGTAGAAATATGGACCCTGCTGCCAAGGGAGTGTCGTAGTACTGGCCACCGGGCAAGAATATTTCCAGAAGATGCCCTCATGTTATATACCTGCCAGAGACTCTGCTCGAAGGGTTCTCGCTCATATAACCCTTGTCTATCATCCCCCAGAACTACCTCCCCTCCTGGATCCTCCACAGGGTTCCCAGCCGATTTAGGCCTCCACCACCTCCTATATCCCCGTGGATTTGGAGTACCATAAATATGCGACAAGCAGTCCTAAAGGCCAGACCTACCCCTACCACGGGTAACCTCATACCAAAGTGCCAGGCGAGTGGCCTCGTTTGGGCCCGGACTCCACCCCTTCCGGCCTACCCCTATGCAGACAGACAGAAGTCTTGCGCAGGCCCCGAGTCCTCAGCCTGAAATGATAGTACGCCTATCAAGAGGTGGCCCCGCCTTGGGGGTGACTACCTCAACTATTCGATGCCTTGACAATGCCTCTAGGTGCAGAATATAGGAAGCTCAAGGCCTTCTCCGTGATAATTGGCCCACCCCTTTGGGGAAGAAGGGCTTGAGATTCTGAAAGAGCTGCTCTCTAGGTGATTTGACGAATGACCTGCTCCGAGGCCATCAAGAGACAGCGCTGGTCAGTGTCTTTAGGCCCCCGGCCTCTCAACTGATGCGAATGCCCCTTGAAACAGAGGGAGAAGTTACGATCTGTAGTTGGTGGAGCTGCTAACTCAATCGTTATGGGTGAAAATGATAAAGAGGGCTCCTGGCTCAATTCAAGGCTCTCCGGCAAATGAAGGAGAGAACTTAAGCTTTCACCTTAATCCTACAGCTCTCGCTGTGTGCTACTCTCCTCAAGGGAGCCATTCCAGCTGCATGGTGGAATCAGTTTGATTGAAATCACTGCTGATGGGATCCCTACCTTCCATGCCCAGTGGCCCTGTTTAAGCGAGGCGCCCCACAGACCGCTTGCTCTTCCTGCTATATGGCTTGATGAGGCCAATACATAAGCAAGAAGTACAACGGTCACTTCCACACCCCAAAGGATCATGGACCTCGCAAGTACGAACAAAGGGGGCGCCGCTCCAAATGTCGAAGAGACTGAAGTGTTAAGGACATTCCCCCTTCCGCGACACCGGCTCCGGTAACCCGATTGCTTAGGAGGTTAGATCCTATCCGCCTGGGATGTCCACCGGTGCTACTCGTTGCTTCAACCGTGGCCAAAAAGGCCCTTTGGCTAGTACTGTTCTAAGCCAAAGACTCCCCCTCCTACGGCCAGACGTGCAAAGTATATCTGACAGAAACCCACCTCCAACGTCGGCCGAAAGACCCCCCGCTCCCGATCTGAGGATGCTCCACAGAACTTCGGCTACAGTCTGGTGGGGCCGGCTGCGATCATAAGAGTAATCGTGAAGGTATTTATTCCTCAGCCTTGCTGGATCTGGGTCACAGGTGACTATTATCATCTGTCCTTCTGACCAGCCCTTCACTCATCTCCTTTGTAGTCCGTGGAGAAGATGAAGCTATGGGGTCTCAGCAATGAGGACTACCATCGACGGTGTGGTGAATCACGCCTAGAAATAACCGGGAGTCCACTTAATGGAGGTAGAGGCTCTTATATGCCGAACACCGAGCGCCCCATCTTTCAGGGGACCAGACACTGATGTTGCGTGCTCCAGCATACCTTCAGGAAACTGCGAGCACACCCCTGTCCCTCCTTACAGATCCGGGCTTGAGAGGAGTGCTACAGGTCCGCGAAGCTAGAAGAATTGGGTGACTTTTCATCTTGAAGGTTGGACGAGATTCCGCCAGAGTTCTTGCGACACATGACTGCACTGACCTGTTAATCGGTGACGTGATACGTTGATCGGTGTTCTTCCTTAGAGACCCCACTTAAACAATACATCCAGAAAGGGTATAAGGATGGTCCCTTAAGTATGAGAATGGAGGTCCTCTAACCCATGAAGTATTACAGTGACCATCCAGAATATCTCCCGTTTACCGTGTCCATTCGTGAGATCGGTCAGACACTGGGTCGAATAATACCCGGCTTCAAACGTAGAGACTATGGCGCATTACACGCCACTACTGTGCCAGGAAACAGAGGTGGCTACAGCGCTGTCCACCTACCAGTTCACATTGAATAGAAGCCCGGCCTCTCAATATAGGAGCTGATCTCTATCCAGGAGCCCTGGACTCAGTACGACCACGACGATGGCCTCTGGGAAGAAATTCCTGCACCCGAATGCGGGCAATGTGCCCACCGCGCCATAGTAGAAGATAAAGTGGTCCTCCTACCTAAGAGTAGCATAATCTCTGGGATGCCGACCCCCAGGCAACTCCCTGCCGCTCATTGCACCCTGGGGAGACGGCCTGGAAATCCTTTCCGATCACCCTCCTGATGTGGAAGAAAAGTACTGGCTCAAATACGGGATCGCAGTGTTAACGCTATACACAGGCTCTACACAGAACAATCCCTCCTTGGGAAATGGTGGCCACCACCGACGCTTCGCAATCCTCGAGAGAATGGATAAATTCAGATAGAGCGAGCCTCTTCTAACTGTCATCCCCTACCACAATCGCTTACCTGCGAAATTGTTCGGCCTCGCCATGTACTAAGATCATTGGCATGACATACTGACACCTGGGGTGGATAAGACCTTCGGTTTATAAGAGACCATTCTTCTGGCCCACAATGCGAGAGACTGTAGAATGGCATTAA
This sequence comes from Ascaphus truei, assembly GCA_036426205.1. Lineage (NCBI taxonomy): Eukaryota > Metazoa > Chordata > Amphibia > Anura > Ascaphidae > Ascaphus > Ascaphus truei. The sequence goes on from WSYH01000025.1 coordinate 162,778, forward strand.
TCGGAAAATTCCTGAGATGTATCCAGAGATACAATGCCCCTCATGCAGCCCCAATAGGCCATCTGAAAAGCTCAGGTCCCATGGACCTTGTGTGCATGGCCTCTTGTCATTCAAACCCGATTCAAGAGATACTCGGGAATGTGGTGGTGGTAAACCAATCCACTACATGGCACGCCCCAGCCTTTCCTACCAGGTCGAAGGCATAACAGTGGCTAAAGTGCTGTAGGAGAATACTTAAGCCACTACGGCTCCCCAATCGCATACAACTCTTAACCAATGTCCTGGATTCGAGAGCAAGCCTTAATTTGCTCAACCCTACATACGTCCAGAACCCCTCCCTATCACTAGAGGAGAACGCTCTCCAGAGAGATTGACTCGAATGCCTGCTCGACATTCTGGGCACCCTAAGAACTCACAAAAGACTGTATGGAGTCAGGCACTTGAAAGCGATGATGGCTGCATATAAGTGCACATAACATAATCCACTTGGTACACTTCCCATACTTTATGATGTTCGGGCGAGAAGCACGGCTGCCTGCGGACACTGTCTTCAGATAGCTACCGTGGGGTACCCAAAAACATGCGCATTCCAATATGTCCAGCTACTCCAGATAGCCTACAACATTGTGTATCAGTTTAGCAGAAAGGTCTCAGCCCCAACTGAACTCTAATAACAAAGAAGGTATGATTACCAAGTCAGATATCGGGACTAAGGCCTGGAGATCTGTTCTCCTACCTCCCTAGTAACTACTTGCAAACACAATCTGGCGCAGGGCTGTCGAAGTAGGATCACAGATGCCAGACTCGCGGTCTACCGCTCCGAATTGATGGCCGGCTAAAGTCTGGCACAGCAATCATTGTTGCCGATTTCTCAAGTGGCAGAGAGTCCCTGAACCAGAGACTTTAATATCAGTCATTGAGCCCAAAGAGTCCCGAGACTCCCGCTTCAGAAATAGTCGTTCAAGGATCCTTTGGAAGAAACCCGGGGGGGTGTTAGGCCCGGGCCATAGAGGGGTGAGGAGATCCGAGCCGCGCTGAGGCTCGCCTGCTGAAATCTGCGCGATTTCATGCCCATGCAGATTGGGGGAGGCTTTCCGTGCTTTGGGCCAGAAAAGTATTAACTAAATTACCACCCTTTTATTTAAGAGAATATGTATGTCACTTTGTAATTTTTGCCTTTGATGTAGCATGGGCTCTGTTTGTGTTTGTTTGTAGTATATATTGCCATGCCAAGTAGCCTTCCCTTTTTGACCATTAATATACACGCAGCTCCTCGGTATCCGAACACTGCGTTACTCAAAATGCGTTGGAGTAGGCGAAACTTTTAAAGCGAACACGCTTTCCTCCCATGGAACACTTGTTAAATGAAAGTTTCAGTTCCTGAAGGCATTTTTAATAAGATAAAATACACAAAATATTTTAACGCAGACAACGATATGCAGCACCCAATGAAATTATATAGTGTCATATACCGTATTATTATATTTCTAATATATATAGTATAACATAATATAAAAATATAATCAATATATAGTATAATATATAGATATTATATATAATATCTACTATCATATATATATATAGATAGATAGTATTAATATATATTATATCACATAACATCTTTGCAAAGAGTCGTAAGTGCGTTGGATAAGCCGTTTTGGCGTTATAAAACTGAACATAGGTATGCATTGCATAGCGTGGATAAAGCCATTCGTTGTAAAACGAGGACTGCATTTATACATATATATATATATATATATATCTATATATCTATATAAATGTTAATATATATATATATATATATATATATATATTATATATATATTGTGGTAACTTTTGGGGCTTATATGACTTACGGTATCTGTGTGTTTGTTTACTTGTCCAGCTGGTCCCAGCTGATTGTGGAGGTTGGCCCCTCCCGCCCAGGTTAAAGCTCATCAATCCCATTTCTCATATGCACAGGTCTTTGCCTGCAGCTGATTGCACAGATCTAATTACAGAGTATTCTTCCTGGTTTGTCCAGGTAAATAAGAATTTCAATCAGATTTAGAACCATGCAGCTGATATGACAGATCAATTATGATCATTCTTCCTAGTATTGTACTGGGTATTAAGAATTTAATCGGTGTTAGGACCTGTGAATTAGGGTCATGCCTTGGAGGGGCTCACAGGCTTACAATGTTTGGCCAATGGTTAAACTAAATTACGCTTTTATTCAAGAATATATAGTTATTTCACTGTGTGTTTTTTGCCATTGGATGTAGCCTGTGCTCTGTTTGTGTTTGTTTGTAAGTGCCAGTATGTTACCAGAGAATATCGTCTAGTGCTCGTGCTTTAGATCCATGGATCATGCTGTCGCAGACCAACTAAGAGTTGTTTTTTCAGTGACAGTGCCCAAATAGTATGGGGTCTAGTCAGCAGAAGACCCTAATCTCTATCATTGATAAGGTTCTCCATGTTAGGAGGACCTGGGGTTCTGTCTAGACAGCTTGTTTCCTTTCAAATAAAAATGTAATGTACTAGTGTTCACAGAAATGTAATCATGTATATCGAATGTGATAATCAGTTATGTGAAAATGTTCCTGTTAGTCAGGTACATTCGAAGATCGTAACCAATAATTTAGGACCCACGGAGTCGTTGGGATTCATACAAAGGAGAGTGTAGCCAGGTAGCCTGATGGCTACTTTTCTGCCCTGGGTTGGCAGTAAAACCCTGGTAAATCAGGTTGCCAGTAGTTGATATGGGGTTTTCCTCCTCCGAGGACTGCATTAGAGTGGACAGCAGGAGGCGGTGACATCAGGCCTGGGCATGACCATCATGAGCCAGACCTGGTGCTTTTTTCCTGACAGTACTTAAAGCTGCAGTTCAGGCAATATCCTGCATGTGTGTTTTTTTTAATAATCAGTTCTGTAGTAAGAAAAAATACTTTAAGCATTTTCTGTTTTAAAAAAACACTTTGAAAGACCAATTTTCTTGTATTCTATTTTAACAGCCATTTGCTAAGGCACGCCCCTTCATGTCCTGTCACAAGCCCTGGCAACCCCTTTGTCCTCCGCCCTCCCTCTAGCACATGTCAGTGCAGGAGTGCTCATGAATATTCATGAGCTTCCACTGACTGACAGAAGCAAATAGAAACATATGCCAGCTCTAATATGTCACAAATTTCGCCTATCAATACATGGAGAACGAATTGACCTGCAGCTATACAGTTCTTTAAGTAATTAGAGATTGGCACACATGAAACTATTGAAGTAAAAAAATTAATAAAAAAAAAAAAAAGACTGAACTGCAGCTTTAAAGGCAGGACCGCCCTAAATTTGTGTGTTGTCCTTCCCCACTGAGGAAGCAGGTCGCACATGGGAAAAGCTGAGATTGGGCCTTCTCCAGTCCTCTTCCCTCATGGGGAGAGTGAGTGTGACCATACCTCTGCCTCTCTAGGGAGGTGAGGAAGAGCAAGGACGGCTTCGGTTCCCTTAGCCTGTAGTGACGGTCCAGGGACCATTCTTGAGTGAATAGCTGAGAGTACTGCATTGGGCGGAACCCTGCCTTGTTATGTGCTGACAAGAAGAGTAATAAAACCCGTTCCTGTTCCTATACCTCCTGTCTGGTGTGTGATCTTACTGCTACTGGGGGGGGTTGGGGGGAGGGTTAGGTAATAAGTTCTATCCCGTGGGAGATCACCTTCAGTTCCTGCAGCCTACGCAGATGGAGACGCTGCACTGCTAAAGAGATATGTGGGGTATGAACCCAGAAGCCATTCCTGTGTCCCCACTACCACCGCAGACGACTGGCCCCCTGTCACCAGCAGATAACATGCACCACATGTCGTAATGGCCAAATCTCCCACCGGGTGTGGGGAAACACTGTTACACTTGTAACAGGTTTTCTCCCCACCCTCTGGGAGATTACACTATTACAGGGTGTCACGTGTTGGTTAGCTGCTGGCTCACAGAAGCTCTGAAGTTCCGCCGATGGTATTGGAGAAGACGGACAGGCTTTGGGGTTCTAGCTGTTTTTTTTCACACGGGTGGGTCACCTCCATCTCTTGCAGGTTCTAGGAGTGCTAGATGCAATCCCTGCAGGAGAACTCACTTCTGCTACTCCCCCTGATTGTTTGCAGACTCAGGCAGGAGTATATTTAAAACAGGAACGGCTTTATTGTATAACTGCACACAATACAGTCTTGAACTGATTCCCTGGTCTCTTCCCTCCCCGGAGGCCCTGGAATCAATGTCCAGGCAGGGCCCGAGAGTCTCTCCTAGTTCTTCCCCTACTCCCTGGTGGAGTAGGAGATATAGTCCCCACTCCCCTAAGGGAGGGAATGGAAGTCGGTCAGAGCCCTGTACACACACGCTTCCTGGGACATTCTCTGTCATGGAGATAACACTGACTACATTTGGTGATGCACGCCCCTTCAGTACCCGGGGGTGGGTCCAAGGTCCTAACCCATGATTGGGCAGAACATAGGCCTTAGCCTTCCCCTTCGTTACTCAAGGGAGCTGCTTACTGAAGGGGAACCCCAGATTTGTCTAGCACTGCCTACACTGGCTTGTGTTAGGCAGGGCAGATTAGTAGCCAAAAAGAATACCTGCTATATACTACTATTTATTGTATACTACTATTTATATTTTTTAATATAGTGCTAATATGTACGCTGGGTAGAATTTTGCAGGTAAATGAGTCCCTAACCTGTAGAGCTTGCAATCTAATTGTTGTTTTTGTTGTAACAAGGAAGATAAAGCTACTTACCCAAGTCATTGGGATACAAACTAGGTTAACATGCTTCAAAGACATAGGCCATATTTACTAAGCAGTGCTACTGTAGAAGACAACCTTCCACTGCTGGAAAAACTTCATAGCCCTTCACTTGAATACAACTATAAGGTGTATTCTGATGCCGGAAGATGTCTTATGGAGCACCACCGCATAACATATATGGCCCATGGTCCATACACTAAGATACTCCTTCTCAAATAAAAATCAAATCAAGTTCTTCTGATATAGAGGTGACAGTTCGTGTAGCCCTGCATGTTGCATTTTTCAGGAATAGCCACTGCCCTGGTGAGCTTACAATTTCATTTTGTTGAGGTGATAAACTCACCTTGCCCAAGGTCACACAGCTGACATTATAGCCATCATTACCTAAGCACTTATAAGGGTATCACTGATCAATATCACGTTAAACTGCCATGCAAGTCATGATAAGATAGGAATTTCCACATTGGATTCATTGGGTTCGCCTTCGTTAAGATCACTGATGTAACTCCTCTCCAATGCTCCCATTTGTGTTTTTCATATAATAATTTTCCAACTTGTCATCTCACCTTTTTATTTAGTGGAACAGACCAAGGCTCATTAAAGCTGCCGGTGAGTAGGTTTGCTGGCCATACCTTCTTTGACCTAGGCTTTGCTGTAAAAGCTATGGGAATCTGCAGGCATAAACTTATGGGATCCACATTAAGAAGCAAAAAGTGACACACTATCGGTACTCATTTGTATGTCATTACCCAGAACCACCCACTCTCTCTCCTCACTGAGTGCCCCTTTCATCCGACATGTTGTACATGCACAACCACCAATCAGTACACCCTGAAATTGTAGTACAGTGTATAACCTTTTATACAGCATAGTCTCCTACCTGAAGCTGTTACAGTATCAGTAACAATTACAGAATATCCTGACTCTCACGCACAACAAGTTCCAAAACAAATGGCACAACAAGTGGCAAAACAAATTCTCTTTTGAAACTATGAAAATATGTGATGAGCTGTGTCTTCAGCCTGCTAGAATCTATCTTTGTCAGAATTTTGGTCTTAGGCCACGGACATGGTTAAAAAATACGCCGCTGAGGCAGCACACTTACCCCCTGTATCTGTTAGGCCCGGGCCATAGGGTGGATGAGATCCAGCCGCGCTGATNNNNGCTGAGGCTCGCCTGCTGAAATCTGCGCGATTTCATGCCCATGCAGGCGAGCCAGCGGGCGCGATCGGAGGTTGGGGGAGACTGAGGGAGGCGGGGCAGTGACGTCGCTGGGCCAACCGCCCGCGACGCACTGATGTTGACGTCACGGCGCCGACGTCACGGCGCCGTGACGTTGACACTGCTGTGCTGTGATTGGAGGTTTTCAGCCGACAGCGCGCTGAAAAACAGCTTGGCGCTCGGCTGAAAACTCCAACTCGTCAGCACGCCTGCGGACGCTCGCGTGAGCCCTATAATATTTTTGGCATCCTCATTGAGGATGCAGGGGCTCAGCGCGGAGCGTCCGCACGGCTCAGCACGGCCTGTCCTTCTATGGACTCAACCTTATGATTGCGACTTTAGGAGGCGCTTCGGCAGGCGTGTGGAGGCGTACTGACTTGCGAGAAAGCAACATTTAAGTTTCAGCGCAGAGGGGAGCGGAGGAACGGTCACGTGACCGCGAAGCAGCCAATGACACTGCGGTATTGTACGCCGTGACGCTGACGTCGGCCGCGCTAGCCCCACCTCCCGCTCCGCCTCCCAAGCTCGCTGTCTCGCCTGCCAGGACACCAAAAAGCTCCTGCTTCAGCAGGTGGGGCTGTGCGTCAGCGCGGAGGAGCACGGCGGGAGGCACCATGTCTGTGGCCTTACGCTATTCTGAAACACTTTAAAGCTGATCCCAGGAATTTGCAGGGTAAATATTTGATTGCAAAGGCTTTTCAGTTTTGCAGCCAGGAGACTTTAGATAAGTTTGAGATTGATTTTAGATTCTAGACATTGGTGTATTTTGTTGATTTCCTGGAGAGTTATCCAGGCAACTAAGGTGACCACAACTACTCCAATCAAACAAGCAAATTGAAAACCCATCCTCGGCAGAACAGTCTCATAGGGAACAGATTCACATTACCTCTGCTTTTTGCAACTTCGTTTCCTTTGACCTCATTGTAAAGGTTTGTTCAAGATAGAAAGGGGAGTAGTAAGTAAATTAAATCTAAATCAGATTTGGCAATAGTAATACTTTTGACTGGGATTAGTCTTAATTATAATCTGAGAAACATGTCCAGACATGGTTATGTATAAAGTATAGACATTTCATGAGATCCGTGATACATGTGGGCATTTCCACTAAATGCATTAGTCCTGTTATGGGACCAAGTTGACATTAGGGAGTGGTAGGGTGACCTGAATATAGTCATATATAATATTGTGTAATTATCTATGTAGTCTGTCTGTTTAATGTCACATTTACTTTAATAGTATGGTGCTATAAAATGTGTTTACAAGGTATTAGTAATAATTCCTGACAGGTGAAAAGAAAAACCCCTAAGAACATTACTCTAAATATCATGCCTGGTAACGTTTTTCTCCTATTATATAACTGCAGTTGGCTTGTAATCTCTTCAGAATGGGAATTTATTTCCTGCAATAATTGCTTTTTTATGTCTGGTGCAATCATTGCTTTATTGTATAATAATGCCCTGTATTCTAAAATAAGTAGAATGGATTTCATATAGAACAAGCAATGTATGCAGCGTTTTAAAAAGTTGACATTAAAATGCATAGAAATATAATACAATAAGTGCATCAAATATTAAAGAACATCATAGGGAAAATAATCATTGTCAGGCAGAGTATAAGGTCTAAATGGCATGCTGGAAGACTGACAGAGAGGAGGGGGAAAAGTGCAGTGAATGGCAGTATGTGATCACAATGGTGTCTCTGAGTGTGAGGAGCACTGGCTATTTTTATTCAAAAGTTATGTTTGTCAATTTGACTTGATATTATTTGGGGCATACTGAGGGTGAGGGCGGACCAAAGGTAGAGGTAGCAAGGGAAAAATATGTGGGCTGGAAAGGACACGTATTTGGGCAGGACACAGGAGATTAAGCATAGGTATAGTCAGGGTCGCCATTAGAAATTGTTGGGCCCAGGAGCAGCGTTGCCACCTTCGAATGACGGTCAACATGGAGAATTTTTTTTTATTTAAAATTCACTGTGTTGCCATGACAACGGGATGCTATGTAACGTCACGCGGCGTCACGTTGCCATGACAACGTGGCACCGCGTGACATCGTGGCGTCTCATTGTCATGATAACGAGCATCACGTGATGCTGTTACTTCACGTGACGTTCCCGTTGGCATGGCAACGCCATTTGACGCCGCGCAGCCATATTGACAGTAGTTGCAGGGGGAGATGGCGGGAGACTGCTGTTGCGGGCACTATTGCTGCGTTAATGGTATATGGAATTGTATATTACCTTACGCCATTTCTATTATTTATAACTAACGCTGATGACAGTTGTTGCAAACAGAGTCGTCGCTGATCAATATTAATTTTTTACAATGAGTTATCTCAGTTTACTTTACTTGAGTTAATTTAACAAAGACAAGGTTACCTCATTGCTATCAAAAGGGAGGGACTGAAGCAGCTTTACTGAAAAGAGAGAGAGGGTGGAGAAGAGAGGGGGGGAGATAAAAATACGTATGTATGTTAAAATACATGGGGGTGGTGTGTGTTCCCTAGCAGGGTTTCTGGGAAGGTTACTGTGTTGCTTATATGTGTCAATCGATGTTGTCTAATAAAAACTACAACTCCCATGATCCCCTACGTGCGAGCATGCGCAGTAGAGCATAGAGCTGTGACCCGGATATAGTAGGCAGCGAAGGGAGGAAATGAGTTCTGCACACAGATAGAAATGCAAAGGGTATGTGAGTGATGTATGATTTAGCAATGAGAAGTCATTATGCCTGCCCTGTCTGTAACAACCCGCCCACCCGGAAATTTCAGGGACAAACCCGTAGCCCGGAGAAGGGGATGCCAAACCCGAAGTCTCCAAGTGAAACCTGGAGAGGTGGCAACCCTGCCCAGGAAAAATATAAGTAGCAGTAAATGGGGGGGTGGGGGGGTAGTAAAAAAAAATAGGGATATGCATAGGGGAAATAATGAGCATGGCAGGATGGAGTATATGGAAGTATGGAGGGAAGGCAGGAAGGGATAAATGGAGGTATGGCCATGGGAGGGGCGTGGGAGATAATAAAAGGAGATGGGAGGGGGGGGGGAGCTGAAGGGCTAAACAGTGGTATCGATGCAGTGGGAGGGGTAAAGGGAGGTATGGGGGGAGGGGGTTAAAGGAGGTAATGGTCCAGGGGGGATATAGGGAGGTAATGGTTCAGGGAGTGGGAGGGTATTGGGAAGTAATGGACTAGATTGTATAAGGAGGTAATGATCTGGGGGGCGGGGTATAGGAAGGTAATGGGTCTGGGGGTTGGTATAAGGGAGGTAATGGGTCTGGGGGGCAGGGAGCAGAGTACACAAAGGAACCACTTCGGCTTACCTGTGGCCCGCAGATGGACCACTGGAGCCACGTGGAGGGAAGACACAGCCCGGATGGGTAGCAGATGGTGAAAGGGGGACGAGGGCCCACTGGAGGCTTGCAGAAGGGGGGCCTAGGCCTAAAGATGCGGTGGCCAGAGGAGTGGACGGTTGGGCAACAAACGTTATGGGCCCCTTGACTGTACATGCCTGGGACAGCAGTCCCGTCTGTCCCCATCTCCACCCAGTCAGCAGTCTTGGGTATAGTAAGAAATCAAACTGGCTTTTCTATGCCGGGTCCACCAAGCGCAACAAATGTGCCTGCCCTCCGAGGGTTTTGTTTGTCATAAAAATATATTTTGATTTCAGATTAAAAAAATACATTTTTCTAACCAGTGCCTTTGAATGTAGCATGACTCTCTGGAAGAGGAGATATTAATCATTTTTGCATGCAGTATTTATAAAGCTGTCAGTATCCAGTACATCATTGTAGTTCACTCTAGTAGTGAAGGCGTTGAATATTGTAGGCACCACATCCACATATTATTGGTATTGATTTTTTTGGCAAAAGTCTTGAATAAAAGAGAAACTAGGAATAGAAGTCAGACTAATTGTAGGATTATGAGACATCAAAAGGATAAGATGCCTTTAAGGCACTAAAGAGAGCAAGAACTCACACGAGCTTCAAAAACAATTAATGAATGCTCCTATGTCACAATGTGTTAAACCTGTAATGTAGCCGTACTGTGCAAGGGTGATGAATGAAATGAAAGCTGGAAACACCCCAGAGTTATTAGCATCCCATACAAATGTAATGAGGATGGAAAGTCTTTCGGATGATCACTGTTCACTTAACGATACTTAGAAATTCAAGACAAAATTGTAGTGTGTTTAGTTAAAGGAGTAAGATCTCCTAGGACAAAATTATTGCCAGTAACATGTTTAAGGAGTCTCATCTGGATGATGGCACCTCTAAGTATTTTTTCATAATTATTTAGGGGTTTGATTTCCAATGGCTTTTGTCTGGTGTCGTGTGTTCAATAAGGATCCCTCTCTTTCTCTTCACCTATATTGGTTTTCTGATAAGAATAGTGCTAGATATGGGTAAAGGAAACGCATGATTGACAAACATTTCTCGCTTGGGAGGCCCTTAAACAATACAACTTGTAATTAATTTCCCCGAAAAATAAAAGCAGCCACATATTTGACTTTAGCACGGTTAGATTTGTTTAGGAAACCAATAGGAGTAATACTTCATTACAAAGGGTTTTCTGGCAAGCTAGGTGTGATTACACCTTTTAAGTGAAGGCTGGGGAAAAATGTTGCCCTAACGACTCGGATGACCATTAGCTAACACCCACTTATCCTAAGGACCTCTATCCACAGCTACAAGAGTAACTCCAATGTACCTCTTTATCTGGAACTTGGATTACCTTTAGGAAAAATAATGTTACACGAAACCCTGTTGAGGTGTTTTTTGTGTGTTTTTTTTCTGCCTTGTTCATTGTCATTAGGATCAGCACATGGTACTTTACACTTACAATAATACTATAATGTGTAGCCAGGTCCCCCTCTTACCTCTGCTGCGTAAGGGGGACGGCTACAAGGACGCCTCGGGCGAGATTGCGGCGTGCAGGGAGGTTGCTGAGGAGAGCCGACACTGTAGGGAGTGCTCCGGAGGCTCTGCGATGGCTGCCATTTTGGCTGCTTGCACATGCGCACAGAAGACTCGTTGGGGACATCTTAGTACACCCTGCACATCCGCAGGAGATAGGAGAGCGGCGGCCATGACTCCAACTGGCTCCGCAAGGGACTACAAGTCTCATGAGCCTTAGGAACAGTGCAGGGAGCGGAGTGGATACATTTGGCGCGCTCAGGGGACCACGCCAGTCTTGGAAGAGAGTTGGATCAGGCAGGTAGTTTCCCAGAGCCAGTGGCTCTGAACTAAGCCTAGTGTATCCCCCCTTAGGCCCAAGATAGGCCCTGAGACCCCCAGCAGATTGTGGTTGCTTGAGAGAAGGTCTCTTTGATAGGGAAAAGCGCCCTGTGCGTGAAACGCGTCAGAGTACCTGCCAGGACCAACATTATGTACTTTTTTTTAGTAAATAAACTTTTTTTGTATCCTGCCGGCCAGTTCCTTTGAATCAGCTGTGTTCCAGCTACTATCCTTCTGGATATCTTCTCTCTTTGATAGGGACGCTGACTACTGACAGTGGTAACACAACACATAAAACAGACAAAAATACACAATACTAAAACTGAGATCTAGGGGGAGAGGTGAAGATCCAAACTATCTGCTAATTAGTAGAGAGAAGCTATCATGATCTAAATAGTTAACCCCCTAGTTCAGCAATGACAAGGTTAAAAAGCCTGTAAAATAGATACAGGTGACGGTGGACTGACCATGCTCATGTATATACTGAAATGCTATGTAGAGTATATAACAGTTGAGTGAGAGCTCACTAATAATAGAATCGTACAGCCACAAGAGGCAACAATGTTCTAATAACTCTGGTCGTGAAGGACCCCTAAGTAGAGGGTTAAACAAGCCTAATAATAGACAGGTAGAGATAGTGGTCAAGATCTTCGTGAGTAGTGTGCACAGGAGCTCACAAAGTGTGATACTTAGCTCTGGGGCACGGATCTAGTCCGTATCCAGTTATAGCCCCCTAATTCAAATGTGCCACTATAGCAGGCTTGATCACTGACATCAGAGAAATAGTGAGCAAACACACACAGATGGCCGAGGGGAGGAAGGGATAAATTCAATGCAGCAAATGTAAACAGCAGTTATGCAAGAATACTCAGGGTAAAGTGATGGTGTATACACCGTACCCCTATCAAATATATCGAGCCCTCGTCAAAGCTCACGAAACAAAGTAACGCTGAAATTAGTTAGATGCTGTGAATCCAGCATGCAAAAGCATCATAACATATACAGTATAGCAATTCGAAGCCAACATAGTATCCCTTCGCGCATACACCGGCACTTAGCAGTGCCTTTCACCCTCTGCCCGGCATGTGAGCGTCATGACGTGATGACGTCAGTCCTGTAGCCGCCTCCCACCTGACGCACGTTTCGCTGGGGCGCTTTCTCTCACATGCGTTACTTTGTTTCGTGAGCTTTGACGAGGGCTCGATATATTTGATAGGGGTACGGTGCTTTGCACGAAACGCGTTGAAGGGTTGCGCCCCTCTTTTTAATGCCTTGCCAATAAAGAAAGTTTTTGCCAGACCTGTTCTCTGCTGGATGCTGTGCGCTACACACCTACATCTCTGAGTGAGAGAATTGTTGCCATCACTGGTCCCTAAACTTGTTGTGTACTGAGCGTTGGAGCAGTTCCATTCACATGGTTTATTTTTGCGCGCTTTTTTTGCCACATGGTTGAACCTACGCATCGTGTTCGCACAGATGTCGACTGACCTCAGCAGGGTCCAGTTTATTTGCGTCTGACTCTATAAATTTATGGTGCGCACAAACTACCAAACGACTTAGAACCGCGAGGCTGTGGTGGGGATACAGATAGAACCCTCCGACCCTAACCCGTGCTGGGCCGGCTCCAGATTGCGACTGGAGGGGTCTGTAGCCATGTCAGGCGTAGAGAACGATGTAGAGTTGAAGAAACTTGCCCGGACGCCAGGGTTGGATTACAGAATAGTTGTCGAAAATCACAGTAGCCTGCGTTCAGGAGAAGGGGATCTCGAGTGCGAGCCAAGGGTCCCATGAGTACGAGAATACTTAGGTCAGTGCAACGAGCTTTAGGCTCACAGTAACGAAGAGAGCAAGACCGGCAATTGTCCCCATAACACACTATGAGCAGCGTATGCAGGCAAGCTCACGGTACTATTGAAACCAGTATTTTGCTCTGCGCAAATGTAGCAGAGGCTGATGGGTATTTAAAAGTGCGGCACTAATGGGAGAAGGCAAAACCGTGCAGAGAAGTAAAGTGGAAAGTCAGCCCAAATCTGCCCAAGGTAAAGAGCACTCAGAGACTGTCCACAATGTCACATAGGCAGATGCGCGTGGCAACAGCAAGTGAGGAATAATTAAGGAGATTCACCCTTGTTGTTAGCTTGCTGTCTTGCGCGTACAGGTCAGCGTGCGCACTAGATTGCCACGTGTCGATCACGGGGATGGAGCTTCAGGGCGTCCTTCTTTGCTTTCCATTCCTGGCAGCGTGCGGCCGCCTGCGTCATAGGTTGACCGTACTCGCCCGCACATGCTGATCCCCACACGGTTTTATGGCGCAGCGTGCGCAAAGACCCCAAAATCTCTCCAATAAGGATTCGAATGTAATTAGTAGCGCCAATGTGGCACACAAGAGGAATCATCCCACGCGCCGCACTCATCACTAGGCGGCGCATGACTTTGACTGGGTTGTTGAGCTTACCCAATACCTGACACAGAATGAGGAAGTATATATGGTAGACCTCTAGAGCCTTCTGCCAATGGACAACAGGGTTATTCTGGAATGTCTCGAAACTACCACGTCAGTGCACAGTACCTCAACCCAAAGGCTTTCCACACCCACTAGGACATGGAACCAGGCACAGTCAGCACGTGAAGCCACAAATTATTGAAGCTGTCTCTCACGGGCGTACATCCCCCAGTTATGCTTGACAGAACCACAGTACACAATATATATTTATGAGCTTTTAACTGATCGAGATCCTTAACTCAGTACTAGAGGTACAACGTCAGTATCGGACAACACAGTTCTAGCCATCCTAGACTGACGGGTGAACTATCTTAAAAAAACCCGAACTCTGAAAGTTATTTTAGACAATCTGTAATTCAGAAAGAGAGCCCTCGGAATGAAACTATCTCCCTTATTCTGCTGGTATTGCAGGTGGGAAATCTTCCCCATGCCTTCACGGGATTCGCTCCTTAGTGAACTACTGTATGTCTGCCAACCCCCGGTATATCCTAACCTCCTAAGAAGTTCTATACTGTGAAGGAAAACAAGTTGGGTCACCCTCTAAGAATAACCACTCGACAAGATGTACAGACCTTAGGAAGCGCCTAGATTGGTCGGGCATTTTGCTAGGAAGGATCCTTATATCAGTCACTACAGGATCAGTCCAGGAGAGACATTCAACGCAATGCTTGCATGAGATTGTTTCAATGAGGGGGACCAGGTGAATATTAATAACCCTAACGTTGATGAGGACCAAATCACTACACAAATGGCATGGCCCATTGAAGTAAACTGCCGCACTGTTTGATTTATCTGATTACGACACACAAAGCATTCCAAACCAGGGTCGAAGGGAAACAACATGACCATTGTGAACTTGCAATGAAAACCCTGATACATAGGTTCGCGAAGTCGAGTTCTGTTCATCCACCCCGGGGAAAAGAGGAACAGACCTGTGTCCTCAGCCCCCAAAGCGAAACCCTTTGGTGACGATCAAATCTAAATGGGATAGCCAGACGTCGGCTCCTAATATTTCTACAAGTTCTCCCTTATTTTTTCAACAGTTTCAATGACGTTAATTTCTTGATTTCCAGGGACCAAAAATCAAATTTTAGTTTCACATTTGATAGAACATACCAGGCTGTAAATTTACTTTCATCCGTCCTCACAGGTTTGCCTGAAACAATGGCGGCCCTGTAGAATGGTAGGTAAAGACATGCTAACTTTGGGCGTGATCGACTGAATCAGACGGCAAGTGAGTGGGTCGAAGTACAAATAGTTTATAGGCTCACCTAAACTCAGAGGAGAATGGCGTAGATTTTTGTGTGGGACTCTCTGAAAGGTCCACTGCATATCCCGTTATGCATATCCCGCATGCAAGAGGATGGACGCTTTAATTCGACGTACTTGGTACAAGGCGGATTATATATCCACACTAAAGACGCTAACAAAAGGATATGGCAAATACCTTTACAGAGACAGTCCAAAGCCAAAACCCGCCCTTTGCACTGAGAACCGATGGCTTGATAACAAGTTTGTGACCATGCCAATATTAGGACTGACGATGGATCCCTTGATCAAATCACAGAAACTCATGCGCACTAAAGTTCTGAACACCCCCCAAAGGGCATTATGATCACCCAACCTACCTCAGATTAACATCATTTAACTAGACAAAACACTGGCCAGAGCCCCATTGAAATAGGGCTGACAGCAGTCTCAGGTCTCTAAGAGAGGCAGGCTAACTGCCACCCTAAGAAATGTGCCTTAGGTAAGGCTGAACTACTACATTGGGTTATACGCAGTACGGCATGTAAAAAGTCAATGAGCCGCCATACTACCTGACAAGACCTTAAATTCACATGCCCTTGAAAAGTAGTATCACTTACCCACCCGAACCAAAAACACTCTCCGACTCTCAATGTAGGGTTTTTAGCATGGGTCCTATCAAGTGGTCGATTACATCATTTCCCTACTAATCTTAAGTTGGCGTCAGCCACATAAAACAGACCATCTACAAAAACTGCCCTACACCTTATGGTATGGGGAATGCCAGAGAAACTTCTGAAGCAGGTAAACGTGTCTATACAGAGAGTCTGTCCCTTAATCAGCAAACTTTTGATCGCCTTTTAATTGTACAAACCATGCATCAGAAGATAGTGGTAAGGTGCAGTGCTGTCACAACAGTGTTTGAGGGAATAGAACATCTGATTGTTTTTCTCTCTGATAGGAATTGTGTTCCAGCAGGGGAAACAAAAACTACTCGGTGATAGTGGAATGATCCTGCGCGGATCAAAGTGGGCAACTAAAAAGCTTAAGCGCCTTACCCTGTCTGGAGTCCTATTTTAACCCTGGTGACAAATCCATCGTCCTCCGTAAGAGATGGTTAAATTCAATCAAAGACTCCAACCTAGGTCTGACCCGGTGGTAATATTTGGCCCATCCACACCCGACTTGCTCTTCTTCCATGTTTCTTTTTCCTAAGCCTGGCTGATCTCACACGCTGATTTCTCTCTAAAGAGGGTGGAATGCGTCAGTCGACTTCAGACTGTGCATGTCCCCACCACCACTAACTAGTGGAGTGAATTTACATGGGATCATATATCCAACACCATAGCTCTACGTGCAATCGGCAGACCTATGTTTTAGGGTCTGCAGTAGCAGCACGTGACCACGGGTAAAATGATTCAGCTGGGAAAAAGTCCTGATTACTTGGTGCAGTCCCAGCTGACATCGTTAAGGGCTTTCAAACACCCGCTGAACCATCACAGAACATGCCAAGGCTGTCTGCCAGATGAGACCACTGCAACTCTGGAGTAACATTGCATTGCTGTAACCGGTCTGTCTCTTCCTTTATTTCGGGATTTTGAACCCCCAATCTGGTTCTTGGATAAAGAGAAAAGCATCTGCTCAGGACTTAATTTCTCCATTGTTTCATGTTTTGCTCAAAAAACGCTGTATATTTTTTTGTATGCCAAATATTTTTGAGTCCAAATAAACCCGAGACACATTCAGCAAACCCACATGTACGTTTTATTGTCCCGCAACTAGTCCTCATATAGGCACCAAAAAATAAATTTCTGACTCCATACTAATTAACAAAACGAAAGGCCCAGCGCATCATATAAAATGTACCAACAATATAGTCACAATAACTTCGTGTGATTATCTGCTCATGAACAAGGGGTCATTTAGAGTAAACCTCTTGGCCAAAGAGTCTATAAGCCTGCAGCCCCTTCCACTGGCATGACCAATCTGCCAGGTCCTAACACAAAATACACTGGCACAATTCCCCATGTACACCTCTCGTTTTCGCTGGAGGGAGAAAGACCATAGTGGGGTCTGTCATCACATATCATGAGTAAAAACTGCTAATTGGTAAAGTGGGCTGGGGAGCTTTAAAAACCTGGAAGGATGGGCCCACAACAAAAGGATCCAAGTCAAACACCAAGCTGGCGTAACCCATCAAGCTCCAGAACCCCAACCCACTCTCACATCATATATACAGCATATATATGAGAGTCAAAAGCAGCTACTGAGCGTGCAAGATCTACAAACAAAAACACAAAGGCCAGCGCAATCATACAATATGACAACATATAGTGCAATAACTCAGTCTTAATCTGCTCACTGAAAAAGGGTAATATAGTTAACCTTCTGGCCAATGGTTATAGAACCTGCAGCCACTTACGGCATCCACCATCTGCAGTCCTAACACTACCTGCAAAAGGCAATCAGATTACCTCCCTGGATTAACATCCTTTCCCATGTTTACTTATTGTGTAAATCCCTGTATAATTCCCTTTCTAAAAAGATGTCTAGGTACACACACAAGGGAAACTCCCGCACCGCCACACTGTGACCACGTTGAGGTTCGTTACTCAGGTAAAGGATTACTAGGTAAAGGGGCTACATCCCTTTTCAGGTCTCTGTCCTGAATAACTTCACGGATCAGCCATCCATGATGGTTTCTATTGCAGACTACCCTTTAAAACACTTCCCTGACACGGTGGTGTAATTGGGTATTGGAATACACTACCTACTTACCACTGCACTACTATCTCCACCGCATGTGAAGATACCATACCATTACCTGTTTCATCAACCTCCAGCGCAGTCTGGCTGCATATGGGTGTATGCAACTTAGGAGTGCCTCTCAATTAAGCACTTCTAGTGTTTGAATGGGACTTATACAGCCAGTCACACATTAACAGATGGTCACAACACAGATTCATTGCCTGCTTTTCTTAGATGTTATACCTATATCATCATAATATATGTCACCCATTGTTCAGAGCGCTTATCAACACAACGCTCTGAGAATTACATCCTCAGGAGTGACTATCCTGTGTGGTGGTTACATCACGGACTTATCTCCATTCCATAAGGATGCTATATACATAGCATCAGATCCTAAATATCTATCAGGATCTCCATATGTACACACCTACTTAACTATCTTTAGTTAATTACCAATGATCACAGTCACGTCTGCTTTTGACACTTTTTTATTTAAAGCCCATTTTTTTATTCATTTTCGCCAAAAAAAGTATTTTAAACAAATATCATTATCATTATAGTTTGACTCTGAGATAACTAATATTTAGGTTCCTTTTTCTCTGTATACTCTAAAAAGATGTCTAACCTTTTTTTGAAGATATTTGTTGTATTCTTCGCATCACAGTCTCCACTGGGTATGAATTCCACATTTTAACTGCCCTTACTGTAAAAGAACCCTTTCCTTTGTGGCTTGTGAAATCTACCTTCCTCCTACACCTATGGCATGACCCCTGTTTGTATTGTGCTTGGATAATAGTTATTTTGAAATCTCCTTGTATTCACCCTGAATATATTTGTATAGTTATCATATCCCCTCTTAGAGATCTCTGTTCTAATGTGAACAAATCTAAATTGGCTAGCATTTCATCATAAATCAGATTTTTCATCCCCTGTTTAATGTGGTGTCTCTTTTGTTTTTTTTCTAGCTCCATAATGTTCTTTTATGGAGTGGGGCACAAAACTGTAATTTAAATATGCTTTGCATATTTTATAATTATCTCCTAGGTGTCCTCCTTTTGTGTGCACATGTGTCTCTCCACATGTTGTTTAAAGTGAGGTTTGAGATATATATATAGATAGATAGATGATACTAGATAGATAGATAGATATACTGTATAGATATCTTTGGAAATTCCTGCTGGCAAATCAAATGTTATACATCTCTAAACAAAATGGGCAGATAATGGAGGTGCCGGATATATTGCAAAGTACAAAGGTAGGGCGAATTGCATTTTTCGACTGAGCCACAGATATTTGTGGTTGAAAGAACTCCCAACATTCACGGGAAAGATTTACCTTCTCTACTGAAGTCACCTTACCATGAAGTACTTCCATGACCATTGTACTCAGCATACGCATTCCATTCATGCGACCTCGCCCTAATAAAAGTGCACTTCCATACAGTATATCCCTCCTATCTCTATATGTAGGAACTTAAGAATGTTGTTGTTTTATGTATTATGCCTACTCCTATTTACATATTTATTCCCTGACAGGTTGTCCTCGGTATCCGATAACCCACTTTCCTCGATGCCTTACCCATATACCGCATAATCAGTCCATTATGGACGCATTATCCAACGTTGGACTGCTCTTATCATAATGCTCACCGCACGAGATTACGGAACGACCCACAATCCGATGGTCTGTTGATCCTTGGCAGTTTGTGGGATGCATTCCTCGGATAAGCGAGTGACAGCATGTATTATGTCTGTAGTTTATTTGTAACAAATCTGAAAAACATTGTAGAACATGGTGGGTTACTATACGAATAAAAATACAATGGTCTCTTTACATGAAACCAAATTATATTATCTGTGTGCTTGTTATTAGTGGAAGTTGTGGGAGTCTACAATTTAAGCCCATTGTGTGGGCAATTATAGGCCAAAGAATCTGCCCCTATATTAGAAAAAAAATCCTATTGAAATCATGTAGGTTTTCGGTCCGTGATAACCTAGTGTAATTGTTTTGACCTACAGTTTTGTAGAATCACTGGATAGAGACACGTGTAGACTCCAATACTATTTAATGCACAGTCATCCCACATAGCGTCGTCTTACAATCTCATGACTAGCAACAATCATAAAAAGCGCATGATGTTATGTGATATTTTATCAGTATTTTTTTGGAGTGCATGGGCGCTCTTCTTAGGTAATACCAAAGAATCATATGTTGCTCTTCCTTTTAACAAGCACTGCAACATCTTATCAGCTGCACCAACCAGTGGCCCATGCATGAAGAACTCAGTGATCCAAACGGCCAAGTCATACCTATTCCTTATCTTATACTTTTCAGAACTGGTTGATGCACTTTACGCATTTGCTGTGCATTGCTTACTGGCACGGTCTGATTTAAGGACTGATGCTTGAATCCACACCACATTTGTGGCGTCATACTGTAATAGAGAAGAAAATATATCTTAGACAAGGACTTGACATTAATGCAAAGTAAAAGATATAATTTATTCCCGTTTACTGATTAGTTTCTAGTGGGTGGCATCTGCTTCAGTGGTGATTCACACCTGGAGCGATTCTGCTTGCCTAGATCCCGGAAATAGAACGGATGGCTGCCCATATCTGTTTTCAAACAGGCTTGTTGCTCCAGAGTGGTAAGCCTGATATGCCCCATAGAAAGGCAAGTGCCCTGATTAACAGGTACATCAAAGGTACCATAGCACACTCATAAAAGCACTGTAAACACTACAGCACAATCACCCAATCACGCACCCATCCAGAAGAAAGAGTTTTACTAAACCAAGGGTTCCCCAGGCCCACTGACCCATGGTCTCTGATCCGAGGACCGCCAATCCAAGATTTGCAGTTTTTTTATGCAGTGTTCACACAAAAAACGACAACGGTTCCTAGCTACCAAAAGAAAGCTGCAATGTCAATGTCCAGCTTTGTGTGGGATGCCTCAATTGCACATGCATCAAGATGATATTTTCTTGGAGAAGATATTCACCCCCCCCCCCACCCAGACAAAAGAATAATACTTCTCCTATTGCTTTAAATGATTTGTTTTATTTGATAAATTGGACGGCCTTTTTTTTGCACCTAAGATTTGCATCACATTTGCCTTAAACTAAGTATTAATTTTTCAATTTCGTTTGAAATACAGCGAAGACGGGCTACAGCATTCCTCATTGCCTAACCCCTATAGATAGCTCTCCTCACTGATTCTATCCATGGTGTTTCTGTGATGTAATTAATAATTGCGTCTTTAATATGTGACTGTATTCATTGCCTTACAGTGCATTGTGTATTCTATTCACATTGTCTTTATAAGCCGTAATAAAAATGATCATAGATATAACCCGTCCTGTAAATAAACTAGATTCCTTGGCCTGCTTGAATAACTTTCCAAACATGAGCACTAGAGAATTCAAGCTAAAAAGGAGGTAATCGGACCAATGCAACTTGGGCTCTCCTAGTGAAATGGGGGCCAAAGCAAAAGCAGGGGTAAAGGTATGGGTGCTACAAAGCAAAAAACATACTCAGGCAAACTTGTTAAGCAAGAGAGTGGGCCGTGCACACCAAAACACGCATGCAAATAAATGATGCAAAAAGTCATCCCTGATGACGTGCTTGCATTATAAAAGGATATATGTACTTGGGTCGCTATAGGTGTTTATTTTATATTGCGACAAAACCTTACAATTAACCTGTTAAATGCCCACCAACCCACCCTCTTTTGAAACTCTGTTGGCAAATCTGCTCTCCCCTTTTCTAAGCCCATCGTTGCTCGCTGGCATCTACCTGCCCTCCCCTTAAGCCCCTCTACAATCCCTGACTGATATCACCCAATTCTTGCGCTCCATTTCCTCTCTGAATGAGAAGAGTGAGCTGCCTAGTTCTAGGGGATTTCAACTTCATTGGCTTGTGACCCAAAACCAACAAATCCAGACAACAACTCAAGTCATTAACCTATCGCACCTTTCCCAACCCCACACTGACTACCCTGAAATCGCATAACCATTCCTTGCTAGACTGGATTCTTCTCCTCACCACCACAGCAGAATCCATCCTCTGCATCCTTCCTGACATTTTTCAGTGACCATGCAATAGTTGTAACTGGGTAAGGAAATTAACCGCCCCATCAAGCCCTAAAGTCTCCTCCACTAACATTTAAAAACTTAAACCCACAACAGTTTCTGGATGACCTTACCAACTGCCCATGCCAGAATCGATTTAATTCCCGACCCCGATTCTGCGCTCGACTATTCCAATCCGAGTTCTTAAAACTCTGCGATACCACATCCATCCCACTACGCAAAATAAGGTACTCGGGGGCCCACCTTCATGGGTTTACAACTGACCTTATAGCACTCTACCCAGTTCAGGGATGCCTTGTGGAAAAGCTACAAAGTAACTGGCACTACCAAGGATCTTAATCACTACAGATCATAGCAGGAACATGTGCACAAGGCAAACAAGGCATGCAAAAGCACAATATTACTCTGACAATCTCCCACCAAACAATACATCAAACACCAACCAAGCTAACTTCCGGAAGGTTATCAACAATATATTCCAGCCTCCTAACCATCAAAACCAAGTATATCACTAAGGGGTATATTACTCTGACAACCCCACTGACATTGCAAATGCTTTCATAGATTACCTTTGTGGTGTGTGCCACTAACTTATTAGCGAAACGCAGCACAAACCCCAAACATGAATCTCATCCTGGGAGTATCCCTACAGTCCCACCCCCTCCCCAACACTGCCCACAATTTTCAATTTAGCCCTATCTAAAGAGGAGATTACACACGCTCCTCAAACTAAAACTAAGCAGCCAATGTGGACCCGATTTACTACAATCTATGTTCCTACGACTTGTTGCCCCAGCCATTGCCAAACCAATTGCGTCCATTGTCACTCTATCCTGTCTGCAGGCCCATATCCCAAGACTGGGAAACTGCCAGAGTTGTCCCAATCTTCACAAGTGGGGACAAAAACCTGTCTCAAACTACAGGCCAACTCACTTCCCCAATTCTATCCAAAGTTATGGAATTTGTCCACTCCCAATTAAGCGATTTCTACACCAAGACAAATTTCCCTACCAATTCCAGTCTGGGTTTCGTCCCACACTCCACCTAACTACCCTGGCTAAAGTTTGCAATAAATCCAGTTGTTGGATGGAACGGGGACAAACTCACTGTGTCAGTATTCCTAATTTGCAAAGGCTTTTACACAGTTGATCATGTTATCCTGCTAACAACACTCCAGAGCTCTGGAATAGGGAAACATGCTTTAAACTGGTTTCAGTCCTACCTTCAGAAGATCCAACATGTGTCCATCTCAGCTCTAACTCCAACCCCCTGGATATCACCTGGTGTCCCGCAAGGCTCTGTTCTGAGGCCCCTACTCTTCTCAGTGTTCATTATGATCTTCCTTCCCACAGCTTGTAGAAGCCTCAATACACATGTATGCAGATGACACAATCCTATAATGCACAGCCTAGCCTCTCTGACCTTCAACACATACTTCAGTCTGACATTTTGAACTCGAAAACTGGATTTCCCAAAACAATGTTTTTAAAAACACTGACAAGACTGTAAAATGGTATTTGGGGACCAAGACTAAATTTGTAAGTTCCAGTGACTGAAGCTCCTGATTAGACCAACGCTAACACCAACCCTAACACCTGTCACTAGTTTTAAATACCTGGGCTTATGGTTTGACTACCCCACTTAACATTCGGGATGCACATTGATACCCTGACAACCAAGACCTATGCCAACTAGGGGTACTTACAGAACAATCCTCCCTAAGTCTCCTGGTCAGAAAGCGTATCACACAGCAGATGCTAATGCCATTATTGACTATGGAGACATAGTAATGGCCGGCTCCTCAAACCCACCTTCCAAACTTGACACACCCTCTATTCACATCATTGTTCGTTTTGTTCTCCAATGCACTACATCACACATCACTGCGAAATGCTCAAAGAACTGATGGTCATCACTAGAGTCTAGGCGCAAAGTTCATCACCTTTCCTGTCTCACCCTCAAATACTTTCTGGACAAGCTACCCAGCTCTGACAAGCTCCTCACCCTACCACATCAGCACCTATCACCTGAGATCAACTCCAAAAGACTATTCATGGTCCCAGGCTCAACAAAGTATCCGACGTTCCTCCTTCTCCTTCCGTGCACCCAAAACTGGAACAACCTACAGAGACTCTCATATCCACCACAGCTTAAGTCTTTCAAATCTAAGGCTGTCTCACACTTTAATCTGGTCTGTAACTGTTTTTACGCTCATAATATATATTTTCTTCAACTGTGGCACGCAATTTCTTGTATATAATGTATACCTTGTTCATTTATGTACCTGTACTTGTAACCATGTATTATTTGTTTTACTCTGTGTCCCAGACATACTTGAAACGAGAGGTAACCTCAATGTATTACTTCTTGGAAAATATTTTATAAATAAATAATAAATGACTGTGTGCACATTAAAATGACTTTTGCATTCATTTGTTTTGCATTGCTTTTTGTTGCACGGCCCCCTCCCTGGTGATTCTTTATTCTTTTCTCTTGATGAGTTGCACCCACTATGAGGATCCCGGACTAAAAGGGAAAAAAAGTTCCGTAAAGCCATGACAAAGGACAACCTGGAGCTGTCATAGATGTAATGCTGCTTTGGTTCAGGTCAACGCCAGGTCTATTCAAAGAAGGTATCAGTAGCAGAGGCAGCAGGAAGTGTTTATGAAGTGGCCAGCCATCAGTTACCTGACTCCGGCACAGAGCGGGACCAGGCTAGGAGATAGGAGGGGTCCAACTAGCAACAAAAACAAAGAAGAAATGAACCGTCCTCATCGCCACCTATCAAAATATTTTTCATTAAACAAAAATATCAAGTATATTCTTATGATAGTATAACACGAAAACTAAAATAAAATGCCACATGGTATACAATGAAGCATTACTCGTCGCAGCCACTGCGGACATCTCACAAGCCGCCCACCGGTCCCTTTACTCGCCGCCGATCACACAATATTAAGCCACCGCCATTTTGACTTGAAGGTATCTCCCATAACTTACCCTAAACAACAACGTAATCATAACTCTTTACCTACCCGTTAACACCCCTTATCATAAAACCCCAACCTTACATCCTAATGCCAATGCTAATCATACCTAAAAACCCCTTACTCTGTATGCCGACCAAAAAGCAACTCTTTAACCCTTTTACCCTAAACCCATAATCTGACCCCCGTTACCCTAAAACCTCTGATCATAACTCCTTATCACCCAAGCCCCCCAACTTATACCCATATACCCTAAAAATCTAAAGCTCTTACCCTAAAACCCTGAAGTTACCCCTAATGCTAACACGCTAGTCTCATACCTAAGCGATGAACGGTTGTGCTGATCAGCGGCAGCTAAATGGCAACCGTGAATATGGCCAGCGGCGAGATGTCCCATTCGTGATATAACTTCCCCTTTTAAAGCTGTTGGTTTCTGAACCCGAAGAGCCCTCTCTCCTGGTTATTAACCTTCCCCGAGCGTGGACATAATGCTTTTTTACTGCACCTCATGGAACATAAATCTGGCTACATCAGTATATCTAACATTTGCACCCCATCTCATTCTCTTTCTCTTCCCTTCACTGTATTCCTCCATCTTTAATATACCCCCTCTTGATCCAATTGTGACTATTTTTGCAGCCACAAATGCATTTTCTTTACCTGTCAAACCCTTACCCACCCGAAAACGACATACATATTCTTCTCCTCTTATCCTCTTACTCCTCCCCAGATATTTCTAACTGTCTGCTTCACCCACCGTGACTACTCTAGATCTAGTCCCCTTTGACCTCTCTCGTCGCTCCTTAACATCTCCAAACACATGGGCTCACGTTGTATCTCTTAAGTTGTCATTTCCACCTGCACAAAATGCATGTACAGGGAGGATCAGAATGAAATGGTGCAAAAAAACAGCACTCTATTGCACCGGCTTCTTCTAAACCACACTCTAAAAATAAAAAAAAAGACAAATTGCATTGTTCATCCAAACCGAATGGTTTGTCACTTGTTTACAAATGGATGACCGCAGGTGTTCTAACTCCATACCGATCTGACTACTGAGTACCTGGTGTATGTCCCTGCAGGCGCGCGAGGAAAGCGGTTCTTTCCCTGGCCTTGTTGCGCGCCATCCGGTGGGCGTGTCGGGGGGTCGGGCCATCGACTTCCCGTGTCTGTGGCTGGTTCGCCTCATTGGGGCGAACCGCTCAGTGATCGGCCCCTGCCTCCCGTGAGTGCGCAAATTTAAAAAGTTTGCAGAAGCGTGCCGCGAGCCCCTGCTAAAGCTGCCATTGCGGCTGCAGGGGCTCACTGGTAATGGAGACGCGCCTCAGCACGGGTCACGCCTAACGCTGACCATGCCTCGATGGGCCTTCATGGTGTTTCTTGTGGCTCTCCAGGTCCAACTGCTCCATCTCTGAATACTGTAACTGGCATACCAGTCGCGTCACTAGTTAGGTGGTGTTAAAAATTCCAGTTTTTAGACGCGGTTTTGTATAACAGAACGAAGAATGCAGTTGGGCAAACATGCAAGCTGTACTATCTTTTTACAAACAGATTGAATTGTCAAGCAAGAGCAACCCTTAAAAAAAGCTGTTTAGACGTGGTTTGAACACGTCGCAAAGCGTCTTACACAAGAGCAACATGAACCAATTCATACACTTCTTAAGATAACTTTGGTTGTCACGATTTTGGAGATACTCGAATATATCACCGTTCCTGTGACCACCCACTTTTCGCCGTCCTTTTCTCCCAAACTCTTCCTCGTCCACTCCCTCCCCCCAACTTCCAAACCACTTCTTTGCAGGTTAAACACAAGACTATTCTCAGCATCTCTACAACGCCTCTTTCTCCTCCTATCTCTATCACCTTACACACTTGTGGCTTCCCTATATAGCAGCTTCTTTTATCTGCCCTTGACTGGTCACTATTTACTGCACTGCCCTATTAAGCCTCAACCAAAAACAAAAAAACTAAAGCATCAGAAATTAGCCTGCAGTGCTGATCAGGGTAGGAGACATTACACTCCCATCAGATTTTTTACACTATCAATTATCTCTTCATACATTGCTCCTCCATCTAAACAAACCTATTTCTCCTCCTCGTATGGTTAGGTCTTTTCCCCCAAAACTCATACTTGTTCTCTACTTATCGCGGATTAATATCAGTGTATAGTTCTCTAACAGGTGCTACAACCCTTACCCTTCTCTCTATCTATAGGGACCAAACAGAGACAAGAAGTTGATACTCAAAAGCTTATTTATTTACCCCTTTGGAACTTGGCCTGACGAGCACATGCGTGTGCGCAACGCTTTGTGGTAGAGCTAATCATTAGTTTTAGTCTGTGGAATTGAGTGAATTGTCTATTGCCCAGCACATCTCGGTGTATATAGCCAGCTTTATTAGAAAACTCCTGAGCTGAGGAGACGCGTTAATTTGCTGCATACGCCACACGCTGTAATACGTGAACCCGGAAGTAACGCAGAGCACTAGCTGATCCCAGCGCGGTTGTGATTCAATCATTCTGAGCACATTATCCTCCCCAGATGTACATCTACTGACGGGCAGACGCAAGGGACACCATGATTCTCAAGATATCCACTGGACTACTAAACTTTATAGTAAATTACTAATGGTGTGCATGGACTCTACACAGTATTGTATCATTTCATGAACATATTTATAACTGAGCCAGCTTTTCTTAGCTGGCTGCTGGGACTCATGTTGGTGCCCCTAATTGATCGAAGCCACTCTCGTGGAAGACGTCTCTCTCTCTGACGCAGTAAGTCCCTGCTGCAGATTTTTCCACTGTGGAAGTCTATCGTAGTCCTGGGGTCTTGATCCATTTCGTGATTGGCCAAGCGTTCTCATTAAAGTCTCTATTGGACGAATCTTGGGCTGCTTGGGTTCAATGGTCGGCTTGTTGAAGCCACGGGTGATATAGTACTGGAGCGCAGGGCCCATTATCAGTGCTCCTTCGGCGGAGGTGCCCACCAGTCTCCCATTGGAACCAGCCGGGTTTCCTTCAAAGGATTTGACTGGACTATTTCTGAAGCGGGAGTCTCGGGGACTCTTCCTGGCTCACTGACGATATTAAAGTCTCTGGTTCTAGGGTCACTCGCTGCCACTTGAGAATCGGCAACAATGATTTCTGTGCCAGACATTAGCCGGCATTCACATCTTCTATGGCGGTAACCGCAGTCCCTGGCATCTGTGATTCTACACTTCGACAGCCCTGTCGCCACTTTTGTTTGCAGAGTATTCCTAGGTTAGGTAGGAGAACAGCATCTCCAGGCCTTACCCCATATCTGACTTGGTATCATACCTTCTTTTGTTATTAGCGTTCAGTTGGGCTGAGACCTTTTTCTGCTCAACTGATACCATGTTGTAGCTTCTTGGAGTCGCTGGACTATTGGTAAGCGTAGTTTGGGTACCCACCTCGGTAGATATCTAAGACCGAATGTCCGCAGCAGCCGTGCTTCTCGCCCCGACTAACCCCTCATAAAGTATGGATGTACCCATTGATTCATGTTATGTGCATATATGATGCATCATCGCTTTCACGTGGCCTGCTCCATACATCTTTTGTGAGTTCTTTAGGGTGCCTAGATGTCGAGCCATTCGATTCAATCTCTCTGGCAGACGTCTACTCTCTATGTTATCGGGTGGTTCTGGACGTCTGTTTTAGCACTTAGCACTTGCTCTCGAAGTCCAGACCTTGGTCAGAGTGTATGCGATTTGGGGGCCCTAGTGGATTAAGTTTTCTCCTACAGCACTTTAGCCACTGTTATTTCCTTCTGATCCTTGGTAGGAAAGGCTTGGCGTACCATGTATAGTGATTGGTTACCACCACCACATTCCCGATATCTCTTGAATCGGGTTTGATGCACAAGAAGTCCATGCACCACAAGGTCCATGGACCTGAGCTTTTCAGATGGCCTATTGGGGCTGCATGAGTGGGCATTGTCTCTCTGGATCCATCTCAGGCATTTCCGATAATGCCTTATCTAAGTCTCTTCGCATTTTGGGCCAAGAATTGGTCTTCATAAACCCGAAGGTCTTATCCACCCCCAGGTGTCCGTGATCGTCTCTGCAATGATCTTAGTACATGGCGAGGCAGAACCAATTGTCGCTGTCAGGATGATTGTGGTAGGGTGAGACACGTTAGAGAGGCTCTGCTCTATCTGGAATTTATCCCATTCTCTCAGGATTGCGACAGCGTCGGTGGTGGCACATTTCACCAAGGAGGGATTGTTCTGGTGTAGAGCCTCGTGTATAGCGTTAACCACTGGATCCCGTATTTGAGCCCGTCTATCTCCTTCCACATCAGGAGGTGATCGAAAGATTTCCAGGCCGTCTGGGTGGCAATAAGCGGCGGGAGTGCCTGGGGTCGGCATCCCAGAGATTCTGCTACTCTCGTTTCGAGGCCACTTTTATCTTCTACTATGGCAGCGGTGGCGCACATTGCCCGCATTCCGGGTGCAGGAATTTCTTCCCAGAGGCCATCGTCTTGCGTCGTACTTAGTCCAGGGCTCCTGGATAGAGCATCAGCTCCTATATTATGGAGGCCCGGGCTCTATTTCAATGTGAACTGGTAGTTGGACAGCGCGTGAGCCACCTCTGTTTCCTGCACAGTAGTGGCGTGTACATGCGTCCATAGTCTCTACGTTTGAAGCCGGGTATATTCGACCTCAGTTTCTGACCGATCTCGAATGACACGGTACGACGGGAGATATTCTGATGGGGTCACTGTAATACTCATCGGTTAGAGGACCTCCATTCTCATACTTCAGGTACCTCTTATACCCTTTCTGGATGTCTTGTTTAAGTGGGTCTCTAAGGAGAACCACCGATCAACTGTATCACTCCACGATAACAGGTCCTTGCAGTCATGTGTCGCACTACATCTCGGCGGAATCTCGTCAACCCTTCAAGATTAAAATTTCACCCCAATTCTTCTAGCTTCCGACCTGTAGCACTCCTCTTCAAGCCCGATCTGTAAGGAGGACAGGGTAGTTCTCCATTTCCTGAAGGTATGCCTGAGCCTGCCACATCAGTGTCGGTCCCTGAAATGATTGGGGAGCTCATGTTCGGGTTCATGGCATACAGAGCCTCTCCTCCATAAAGTGGGACTTCCCGTGTATTTCTAGGCGTGATTTCACCACACCGTCGATGGGGTAGTCCTCATTGCTGAACCACTAGCTTCATCTTCTCCACGACTCACAAAGGCAGATGAGTTAAGTGCTGGTCGTAGAAGGACAGATCGATAATAGTCACCTGTGACCCATTATCCAGCAAGCTGAGGAAAATACCTTCCACGATTACTCTTAGATCGCAGCCGGCCCCACCAGACGTAGCCGTCAGTCTGTGGAGCATCCTCAGATCGGGGAGCGTGGGGGGTCTTCCGCTCACGTGGAGGGTGGTTTCTGTCAGATATACTTGCCGTCATGGCCTTAGGAGGGGGAGTCTTTGGCTTAGAAGTACTTAGCAATGGCCTTTTGGCCACGGTTGAAGCACGATCACGGTGGACAATCCCAGGTCGGATAGGGATCTAACCTCCCTAAGCACTCGGGTACAGGAGCCGGTGTCGCGGAAGGGGGAATGTCCTAACACTTTCAGTCTCTCTGACATTTGAGCGGCCGCCCCCTTTGTCTCGTCCTTCGAGGGTTCCATGATCCTTTTGGGGTGTGGAAGTGAAGTTGTACTTCTTGCTTCTGTATGTGGCTCATCAAGCCATATAGCATGGAGAGCAGCGGTCTGTGGGGCGCCCTCGCTTCAACAGGGCCACTGGGCATGAAGGTAGGGATCCCATCAGCAGTTGATTCAATCAATACTGATCCACCACTGCAGCTGGAATGGCTCCCTGGAGAGTAGCATCCACAGCATAGCTGTAGGATACATGAAAGCTGACAGTTCTTCTCCTTCCTTTTGCCGAGAGCCTTGAATTGAGCCGAGCTCATCTTTATCATTTTCACCATATACGATTGAGTTAGCAGCTCCACCAACTCACGATCGGTAACTTCTCCCTCTGTTTCACGGTGCATTCGCATCAGTTGAGAGGCCGGGGCCTAAAGCACTAACCAGCCGCTGTCTCTTGTGGCCTCGGAGCAGGTCCATTCGTCAATCACCTAGAGGCATGTCTTCCCAGATCTCAAGCCCTTCTTTCCCCAAAGGGTGGGCAATATCACGGAGAAGGCCTTGAGCTTCCTATAATTCTGCACCTATGAGGACATTGTCAAGGCCTCGACTAGTTGAGGTAGTCACCCCCAAGGCGGGGCCACCTCTTGATAGGCGACTATCATTTTCAGGCCTGGACTCGGGCCTGCGCAAGACTCTCGTCTGTCTGCTAGGGGTAGGTGATGGGGTGGAGTCCGGGCCCAACTGATGGCCACTCGCCTGCACTTGGTATAAGGTTACCCGTGGAGGGGTAGGTCTGGCCTTGTAGACTGCTTGCTGGCCATATTTATGGTCCTCCCCCTCCACGGGGATATAGGAGGTGGTGGAGGCCTCAAATCGGCTGGAGAAGCCCCTGTGGAGGAGGTCAGGGGGAGTAGTTCTGGGGGATGCTAGACCAGGGTATATGAGCGAGAACCCTTCGGCAGAGTCTCTGGCAGTTATATAACCTGAGGGCATCTTCTGGACATATTTTTGCCCGGTGGCCAGTACTATACGACACTCCCTTGGCAAGCAGTCTATTTTTCCTGATGAGCCGGCATCGCTCAGACCAGGAGATCTTCACACTTGTCGCAGAAAACGATATTGAAGCGAGGCGGGGACTCGTCCCACTGCGACAACTTGTCCCAGAGGTCTCAGAGCTCTAAAGCCAGTCATTAACCTGCTGCTGCCAGGGCTACATGGTTGTCTAATTGTTTACCAATTTAACTGTTTACGTGGTACCCCCCAGGTCTGAATCTCTCAGTGCGCCTCCACATGTAGCACACTTTCCCTCACTCTATGGGAGATATGGCAGTTACATGTGTGGGTTTGTGTGGTGCATTACCTGTGGCTCACAGGAGGCCTGAACCTCTGCCGAGGGAGCCTTGGGTCACACCTGATTTGTCTGGTGACAGCACCTCCACCTACAAGAGATCCCAACTGGTGGATATGCCCCTTACAGGAATAATACCAATAATACACACATATATACGAACAACTTTACTGAAAGCATAATATAAGCCCAACTGGATCCCACCACTGAGTGTCCCCAAAGTACATGAGTGCCAGGCACCAATACCCTGATGTCCCTTTTTCCCAATGTCAAGGCCCAACCAAGTGTTAGAGACAGTGCTATCCATTGTAGTGTTGGTGCACTTAGTTGAGGTACCTGTCGGGTACTCCGACCCGGTGGGCCGACTTACCAGCAGGGATCCGCTTGATCCACCTCTGCGTGCGTGAATTCCGGCGTTGATAATATCACCTTTGAGAGTCTCTGTACTTAGTGTGGCCCTAGACCATAGGCCCCAATCACAGCGCAGTGTCTTCCTCTGTGTCCCTGACACTAATCAGTAAATGGGGAAGCGTCCCTATCAAAGAAGAAGATATCCAGAAGGTTAGCTGGACACAGCTGATTCAAAGGACTGGCAGGCAGGATACAAAAAAGTTTATTTACTAAAAAAAAGTCATAATGTTGTCCTGGCAGGTACTCTGACGCGTTTCACGCACAGGGGCTTTTCCCTATCAAGAGGCCTTCTCTCAAGCAACCACAATCTGCTGGGGTCTCTCAGGCATTGCCTACCTGGGCCTAGGGGAGTACCTAGGCTAGTTCAAGCCACTGCTCTGAGAACTACCTGCCTGATCAACTCTCTTCCAAACTGGCGTGTCCCCTGAGCGCGCCAATTGTATCCACTCCGCTCCCTGCACTTTCCTAAGGCTCATGAGACTTTAGTCCCTTGCGGAGCCAGTGGATCATGGCCGCCGTCCCTATCTCCTGCGGGTGCATGTGCAGGTGTACTAGCGCATACTCGAATCCACTGCAGACGATCCAGTCTTCTGTGCCATGTGCAAGCAGCCAAAATGGCAGCCATCGCAGAGCCTCCGGACACTCCCTACAGTGTCGGCTCTCCTCAGCAACCTCCCTGCACGCCGCAATCTCGCCCGAGGCGTCCTTGTAGCCGTCCCCCTTACGCAGCAGAGGTAAGGGGGGGACCTGGCTACACATTATAGTATTATTGTAAGTGTAAGTACCATGTGCTGATCCTAATACAATGAACAAGGCAGAAAAAACACCCAAAAAACACCTCAACAGGGTTTCATGTAACGTTATTTTTCCTAAAGGTAATCCAATTTCCAGAAAAAGAGGTACATTGGAGTTACTCTTGTAGCTGTGGATAGAGGTCCTTAGGATAAGGGGTGTTAGCTAATGGTCATCCGAGTCGTTAGGCAACTTTTTCCCCAGCCTTCACTTAAAAGGTGTAATCACACCTAGCTTGCCAGAAAACACCCTTTGTAATGAAGTATTACTCCTATTGGTTTCCTAAACAAATCTAACCGTGCTAATCAAATGTGGCTGCTTTTATTTTTCGGGAAATTAATTACAAGTTGAATTGTTTAAGGGCCTCCCAATAGAGAAATGTTTGTCATCATGCTTTTCCTTTACCCATATCTAGCACTATTATCAGAAAACCAATATAGGTGAAGAAAAGAGAGGGATCCTTGTTGAACACACACACCAACAAAAGCCATTGAAATCAAACCCCTAATATTATGAAAAAATACTTAGAGGTGCCATCATCCAGATGACTCCTTAAACATGTTACTGGCAATAATTTTGTCCTAGGAGATCTTACTCCTTTAACTAAACACACTACAATTTTGTCTTGAATTTCTAAGTATCTTATGTGAACAGTGATCATCCGAAAGACTTTCCATTCTCATTACATTTGTATGGGATGCTAATAACTCTGGGGTGTTTCCAGCTTTCATTTACACCCTTGCACAGTACGGCTACATTCAGGTTTAACACATTGTGACATAGGAGCATTCATAATTGTTTTTGAAGCTCGTGTGAGTTCTTGCTCTCTTTATGCCTTAAAGGCACTTATCCTTTTGATGTCTCAATCCACAATTAGTCTGACTTCTATTCCTATTTCTCTTGTTATTCAAGACTTTTTGCCAAAAAAATCAATACCAATATATTGGATGTGTGCCTACAATATTCACGCCTTCACTACTAGAGTGAACTACAATGGAGACTACTAGAACAAGTGGTGCTCAAGTGATGTATTGTGCTTCTGAGGGGAGACACTGGGTACTAAGGTAGTTGGTGCAATTGATATACTCAGTCCATCATGATGGGGGTGGGGCACCTAAGCCCTGAAGGGTTAGGGACTTGTCCTAGGCCACCTCCTTCCATCTTGGATAGCCCCTAAGAGTATCACAGTCGTCACACTCCAGATTCTCCTTCCAATGTCGTGTTTCGGCTATAATAAACAATTAAGATATTTCCCCCATTGTTGTATCTGTACATGCCTGGGACAGCAGTCCCGTCTATCCCCTCCTCCACCCAGTCAGCAGTCTTGGGTATAGTAAGAAATCAAACTGGCTTTTCTATGCCGGGTCCACCAAGCGCAACAAATGTGCCTGCCCTCCGAGGGTTTAGTTTGTCATAAAAATATATTTTGATTTCAGATTAAAAAAATAAATTTTTCTAACCAGCGCCTTTGAATGTAGCATGACTCTCTGGAAGAGGAGATATTAATCATTTTTGCATGCAGTATTTATAAAGCTGTCAGTCTCCATTGTAGTTCACTCTAGTAGTGAAGGCGATGAATATTGTAGGCATCACATCCACATATTATTGGTATTGATTTTTTTGGAAAAAAATCTTGAATAACAGAGAAACTAGGAATAGAAGTCAGACTAATTGTAGGATTATGAGACATCGAAAGGATAAGATGCCTTTAAGGCAGTAAAGAGAGCAAGAACTCACACGAGCTTCAAAAACAATTAATGAATGCTCCTATGTCACAATGTGTTAAACCTGTAATGTAGCCGTACTGTGCAAGGGTGATAAATGAAAGCTGGAAACACCCCAGAGTTATTAGCATCCATACAAATGTAATGAGAATGGAAAGTCTTTCGGATGATCACTGTTCACATAATGATACTTAGAAATTCAAGACAAAATTGTAGTGTGTTTAGTTAAAGGAGTAAGATCTCCTAGGACAAAATTATTGCCAGTAACATGTTTAAGGAGTCTCATCTGGATGATGGCACCTCTAAGTATTTTTTCATAATTATTTAGGGGTTTGATTTCCAATGGCTTTTGTCTGGTGTCGTGTGTTCAACAAGGATCCCTCTCTTTCTCTTCACCTATATTGGTTTTCTGATAAGAATAGTGCTAGATATGGGTAAAGGAAACGCATGATTGACAAACATTTCTCTATTGGGAGGCCCTTAAACAATTCAACTTGTAATTAATTTCCCCGAAAAATAAAAGCAGCCACATATTTGACTTTAGCACGGTTAGATTTGTTTAGGAAACCAATAGGAGTAATACTTCATTACAAAGGGTTGTTTTCTGGCAAGCTAGGTGTGATTACACCTTTTAAGTGAAGGCTGGGGAAAAAAGTTGCCCTAACGACTCGGATGACCATTAGCTAACACCCACTTATCCTAAGGACCTCTATCCACAGCTACAAGAGTAACTCCAATGTACCGCTTTATCTGGAACTTGGATTACCTTTAGGAAAAATAACGTTACATGAAACCCTGTTGAGGTGTTTTTAGTGTGGGTTTTTTCTGCCTTGTTCATTGTCATTAGGATCAGCACATGGTACTTTACACTTACAATAATACTATAATGTGTAGCCAGGTCCCCCTCTTACCTCTGCTGCATAAGGGGGACGGCTACAAGGACGCCTCGGGCGAGATTGCGGCGTGCAGGGAGGTTGCTGAGGAGAGCCGACACTGTAGGGAGTGCTCCGGAGGCTCTGCGATGGCTGCCATTTTGGCTGATTGCACATGCGCACAGAAGACTCGTTGGGGACATCTTAGTACACCCTGCACATCCGCAGGAGATAGGAGAGCGGCGGCCATGACTCCAACTGGCTCCGCAAGGGACTACAAGTCTCATGAGCCTTAGGAACAGTGCAGGGAGCGGAGTGGATACATTTGGCGCGCTCAGGGGACCACGCCAGTCTTGGAAGAGAGTTGAATCAGGCAGGTAGTTTCTCAGAGCCAGTGGCTCTGAACTAGGCCTAGTGTATCCCCCCTTAGGCCCAAGGTAGGCCCTGAGACCCCCAGCAGATTGTGGTTGCTTCAGAGAAGGCCTCTTTGATAGGGAAAAGCGCCCTGTGCGTGAAACGCGTCAGAGTACCTGCCAGGACCAACATTATGTACTTTTTTTTAGTAAATAAACTTTTTTTGTATCCTGCCTGCCAGTTCCTTTGAATCATCTGTGCTCCAGCTACTATCCTTCTGGATATCTTCTCTCTTTGATAGGGACGCTTCCCCATTTACTGATTAGTGTCAGGGACACAGAGGAAGACACTGCGCTGTGATTGCGGCCTATGGTCTAGGTCCAGACCACCACTAAGTACAGAGACTCTCAAAGGTGATATTATCAACGCCGGAATTCACGCCACGCAGAGGTGGATCAAGCGGATCCCTGCTGGTAAGTCGGCCGCACCGGGTCTGGAGTACCCGACAGGTACCTCAACTAAGTGCACCAACACTACAATGGATAGCACTGTCTCTAACA
The DNA here is from genome assembly GCA_036426205.1 of Ascaphus truei. Taxonomy (NCBI): domain Eukaryota; kingdom Metazoa; phylum Chordata; class Amphibia; order Anura; family Ascaphidae; genus Ascaphus; species Ascaphus truei. The sequence goes on from WSYH01000025.1 coordinate 199,261, forward strand.
CTCTGGTTGGGCCTTGACATTGGGAAAAAGGGACATCAGGGTATTGGTGCCTGGCACTCAATGTACTTTGGGGACACTCAGTGGTGGAGTCCAGTTGGGCTTATATTACTGCTTTCAGTAAAGGTTGTTCGTATATACTAGTGTGTATTATTGGTATTATTCCTGTAAGGGGCATATCCCACCCAGTTGGGATCTCTTGTAGGTGGAGGTGCTGTCACCAGACAAATCAGGTGCACCCAAGGCTCCCATCGGCAGAGGTTCAGGCCTCCTGTGAGCCACAGGTAATGCACCACACAAACCCACACATGTAACTGCCATATCTCCCATAGAGTGAGGGAAAGTGTGCTACATGTGGAGGCGCTACTGAGAGATTCAGACCTGGGGTACCCTACGTAACAGTTAAATTGGTAAACCAATTAGACAACCATGTTTACGCCCTGGCAGCAGCAGGTTAATGACTGGGCTTTAGAGCTCTGAGAACCTCTGTGACAAGTTGTCGCAGTGGGACGAGTCCCCGCCCTCGCTTCAATATTCGTTTTCTGCGACCACGTGTGAAGATCTCCTGGTCTGAGCGATGCCCGGCTCATCAGTAGAAAATATGACCCTGCTTGCCAAGGGAGTGTCGTAGTACTGGCCACCGGGCAAGAAATATGTCCAGAAGATGCCCCTCAGGTTATATACCTGCCAGAGACTCTGCTCGAAGGGTTCTCGCTCATATACCCTGGTCTAGCATCCCCCAGAACTACCTCCCCTCCTGGACCCTCCACAGGGGCTTCCCAGCCGATTTGAGGCCTCCACCACCTCCTATATCCCCGTGGAGTGGAGGACCATAAATATGGCGACAAGCAGTCCTACAAGGCCAGACCTACCCCTACCACGGGTAACCTTCATACCAAGTGCCAGGCGAGTGGCCATCAGTTGGGCCCGGACTCCACCCCTATCACCTACCCCTAGCAGACAGACGAGAAGTCTTGCGCAGGCCCCGAGTCTCAGGCCTGAAAATGATAGTCGCCTATCAAGAGGTGGCCCCGCCTTGGGGGTGACTACCTCAACTAGTCGAGGCCTTGACAATGTCCTCATAGGTGCAGAATTATAGGAAGCTCAAGGCCTTCTCCGTGATATTGCCCACCCCTTTGGGGGAAGAAGGGCTTGAGATCTGGAAAGAGCATGCTCTCTAGGTGATTGACGAATGGACCTGCTCCGAGGCCATCAAGAGACAGCGGCTGGTCGAGTGCTTTAGGCCCCCGGCCTCTCAACTGATGCGAATGCACCGTGAAACAGAGGGAGAAGTTACCGATCGTGAGTTGGTGGAGCTGCTAACTCAATCGTATATGGGTGAAAATGATAAAGATGAGCTCCTGGCTCAATTCAAGGCTCTCCGGCAAAAGGAAGGAGAAGAACTGTCAGCTTTCACCTGTATCCTACAGCTATCGCTGTGGATGCTACTCTCCAAGGGAGCCATTCCAGCTGCAGTGGTGGATCAGTATTGATTGAATCAACTGCTGATGGGATCCCTACCTTCATGCCCAGTGGCCCTGTTGAAGCGAGGCGCCCCACAGACCGCTGCTCTTCCATGCTATATGGCTTGATGAGCCACATACAGAAGCAAGAAGTACAACTTCACTTCCACACCCCAAAAGGATCATGGAACCTCGCAAGGACGAGACAAAGGGGGCGGCCGCTCCAAATGTCGAAGAGACTGAAAGTGTTAAGGACATTCCCCCTTCCGCGACACCGGCTCCTGTACCCCGAGTGCTTAGGGAGGTTAGATCCCTATCCGACCTGGGATGTCCACCGTGCTACTCGTTGCTTCAACCGTGGCCAAAAAGGCCACTTTGCTAAGTACTGTTCTAAGCCAAAGACTCCCCCTCCTAAGGCCATGACGTGCAAAGTATATCTGACAGAACCACCCTCCACGTCGCCGGAAGACACCCTCGCTCCCCGATCTGAGGATGCTCCACAGACTGACGGCTACAGTCTGGTGGGGCCGGCTGCGATCATAAGAGTAATCGTGGAAGGTATTTATTCCTCAGCCTTGCTGGATACTGGGTCACAGGTGACTATTATCGATCTGTCCTTCTACGACCAGCACTTAACTCATCTGCCTTTGTAGTCCGTGGAGAAGATGAAGCTATGGGGTCTCAGCAATGAGGACTACCCCATCGACGGTGTGGTGAAATCACGCCTAGAAATACCGGGAAGTCCCACTTTATGGAGGTAGAGGCTCTGATATGCCCGAACATCCGAGCTCCCCAATCATTTCAGGGACCGACACTGATGTGGCAGTGCTCCAGGCATACCTTCAGGAAACTGGAGAACTACCCCTGTCCTCCTTACAGATCCGGGGCTTGAAGAGGAGTGCTACAGGGTCGCGAAGCTAGAAGAATTGGGTGAAATTTTCAATCTTGAAGGGTTGACGAGATTCCGCCAGAGTTAGTGCGACACATGACTGCAAGGACCTGTTATCGTGGACGTGATACAGTTGATCGGTGGTTCTCCTTAGAGACCCCACTTAAACAAGACATCCAGAAAGGGTATAAGATGGTACCTGAAGTATGAGAATGGAGGTCCTCTAACCCGATGAGTATTACAGTGACCATCCAGAATATCTCCCGTCGTACCGTGTCATTCGAGATCGGTCAGAAACTGGGTCGAATATACCCGGCTTCAAACGTAGAGACTATGGCGCATGTACACGCCACTACTGTGCCAGGAAACAGAGGTGGCTCACAGCGCTGTCCAACTACCAGTTCACATTGAAATAGAAGCCCGGGCCTCTAAATATAGGAGCTGATGCTCTATCCAGGAGCCCTGGACTAAGTACGACGCAAGACGATGGCCTCTGGGAAGAAATTCCTGCACCCGGAATGCGGGCAATGTGCGCCACCGCTGCCATAGTAGAAGATAAAGTGGCCTCCGAACTAAGAGTAGCAGAATCTCTGGGATGCCGACCCCAGGCACTCCCTGCCGCTTATTGCCACCCAGACGGCCTGGAAATCTTTCCGATCACCCTCCTGATGTGGAAGGAGAAAGTACTGGCTCAAATACGGGATCCAGTGGTTAACGCTATACACGAGGCTCTACACCAGAACAATCCCTCCTTGGTGAAATGTGCCACCACCGACGCTGTCGCAATCCTCGAGAGAATGGGATAAATTCCAGATAGAGCAGAGCCTCTTCTAACGTGTCATCCCCTACCACAATCATCCTGACCTGCGACAATTGGTTCTGCCTCGCCATGTACTAAGATCATTGCATGACGATCACGGACACCTGGGGGTGGATAAGACCTTCGGGTTTATAAGAGACCAATTCTTCTGGCCCAAAATGCGAGAGACTGTAGAATGGCATTATCGGAAATGCCTGAGATGTATCCAGAGAGACAATGCCCACTCATGCAGCCCCAATAGGCCACCTGAAAAGCTCAGGTCCCATGGACCTTGTGTGCATGGACTTCTTGTGCATCAAACCCGATTCAAGAGATATCGGGAATGTGGTGGTGGTAACCAATCACTATACATGGTACGCCCAAGCCTTTCCTACCAAGGATCAGAAGGCAATAACAGTGGCTAAAGTGCTGTAGGAGAAATACTTAATCCACTACGGGCTCCCAAATCGCATACACTCTGACCAAGGTCTGGACTTCGAGAGCAAGCTGCTTAAGTTGCTCAACATACAGACGTCCAGAACCACTCCCTATCACATAGAGGTAGACGCTCTGCCAGAGAGATTGAATCGAATGCTGCTCGACATTCTAGGCACCCTAAAGAACTCACAAAAGACTGTATGGAGCAGGCACGTGAAAGCGATGATGCATGCATATAATTGCACATAACATGAATCCACTGGGTACACTCCATACTTTATGATGTTCGGGCGAGAAGCACGGCTGCCTGCGGACATCTGTCTTCAGATATCTACCGATGGGGTACCCAAAACTACGCATTACCAATATGTCCAGCGACTCCAAGATAGCCTACAACATGTGTATCAGTTAGCAGAAAAGGCCTCAGCCCAACTGAACGCTAATAACAAAAGAAGGTATGATTACCAAGTCAGATATCGGGGACTAAGGCCTGGAGATGCTGTTCTCCTACCTAACCTAGGAATACTCTGCAAACACAAGCTGGCCGACAGGGCTGTCGAAGTAGAATCACAGATGCCAGGACTCGCGGTCTACCGCATACGAGATGTGAATGGCCGGCTAAATGTCTGGCACAGAAATCATTTGTTGCCGATTTCTCAAGTGGCAGAGAGTGACCCTGAACCAGAGACTTTAATATCAGTCAGTGAGCCAGAAGAGTCCCGAGACTCCCGCTTCAGAAATAGTCCAGTCAAGATCCTTTGGAAGGAAACCCGGCTGGTTCCAATGGAGACTGGTGGGCACCTCCCCGAAGGAGCACTGAGTAATGGGCCTGCGCCTCCAGTACTATCTCACCCGTGGCTTCAACAAGCCGACCATTGAACCCAAGCAGCCCAAGATTCGTGTCCAATAGAGACTTTAATGAGAACGCTTGGCCAATCACCGATGGATCAAGACCCCAGGACTACGATAGACTTTCCACAGTGGAAAATACTGCAGCAGGGACTTACCTTTGCGTCAGAGAGAGAGACGTATTCCCACTAGAGTGGCTTACGATCAATTAGGGGCACCCCACTATGAGTCCCAGCAGCCAGCTAAGGAAAAGCTGGCCTCAGTTATAAATATGTTCATTGAAATGTACAATACTGTGTAGAGTCCATGCACACCATTAGTAATTTACATATAAAGTTTAGTAGTCCAGTGGATATCTTGAGAATCATGTGTCCATGTTGCCCCGTCAGTAGATGTACAATCTGGGGAGGATAATGTGCTCAGAATGATTGATCATACCGCGCTGGGATCAGCTAGTGTCTCTGCGTTACTTCCGGGTTCACGTATTACAGCGTGAGCCGTATGCAGCAAATTAACGCGTCTCCTCAGCTCAGAGTTTTCTAATAAAGCTGGCTATATACACAGAATGTGCACTGGGCAATAGACAATTCACTCAATTCACACAGATACTAAAATAATGATTAGCTCTACCACAATGCGTTGCGCACACGCATGTGCTTCGTCAGGCCAAGTTCCAAAGGGTAAATAAATAAGCTTTTTGAGTATCAACTTCTCTGTCTGTCTGTTTGGTCCCTATAGATAGAGAGAAGGGTAAGGGTTTGTGAGCACCTGTTCAGAGAACTATACACTGATATTACAATGCTGATAAAGTAGATAACAAGTATTGAGTTTTGGGGGACAGACTAAACATACGAGAGGAGAAATAGGTTTGTTTAGATGGAGGAGCATTGTATGAAGAGATAATTGATAGTGTAAAAAATCTGATTGGGAGTGTAATGTCCTCCTACCCTGATCAGCACTGCAGGCTAATTTCTGATGCTTTAGTGTTTTTTGTTTTTGGTTGAGGCTTAATAGGGCAGTGTCAGTAAATAGTGACCCAGTCAAGGGCAGATAAAAAGAAGCTGCTATATAGGGAAGCCACCAAGTTTGTGTAAGTGATAGATAAGAGAGGAGAAAGAAGGCGTTGTAGAGATGCTGAGAATAGTCTATTGTGTTTAAATTGCAGAAAGTGAGTTTGGAAGTTGGGGGGAGGGAGTGGAAGAAGGAAGAGTTTGGGAGAAAGAAGGGAAGTGGTGGTCAGAGAGGTGATATATTCTAGTATCTCCAAAATCTGACAAACCAAAAAAGTGCTCTTAAGAAGTGGATTGGCATGATTGCTATTGTGTAAGCCTTTTTCGCATGTTCAAACCACGTCTAAACAGCTTTTTTTTAAGCGGTTTTGCTCTTGCTCTGACAATTCAATCTGTTTGTCAAAAAAGCCTACAGCTTGCATTTTTTGCCCACAACTGCTATTCTCTAGTTCTGTTATACAAACCGCTTCTAAAAACTTGAATTTTTTAACACCACCTAAATAGTGACGAGATTGGTATTGCCAGTTACAGTATATCCAGAGCCTGGGATTTGGCTGAGAGCAAAACCCATAAGGCCTCGGGCATGGTCAGCGATTAGGCGCTGACCCGTGCTGAGGCGCGCTCTCACTTACCAGTGAGCCCCTGCAGCCGCAATGAGCAGCTTTAGCAGGGGCTCGCGCACGCTTCTGCAAGCTTTTTAAATTTGCGCACTCACGGGAGCGCAGGGCCGATCACGTGAGCGGTTCGCCCAATGAGGGCGAACCAGCTCCGTGACGTCACTGGCCCGACCCCCCGACACGCCCCCGGACGGCGCGCTAACCAAGGCCAGGGAAAGCACTCGCTTTCCCTCAGCGCGCCTCTGCACGGGCTGAGTCACCATGGACTCAGCCTTAGTCAGACTCGGTATGGAGTTAGAACCACCTGAGGTCATTCCATTTGTAAAACAAGTACAAACCATTCGGTTTGACTGAAACAATGCAATTTGTCTTTTTTTTATTTTTTAGATGTGGTTTAGAAGAAGCCGTTTGCAATAGAGTGCTGTTTTTTTGCACATTTCATTCTGCTCCTTCTGTACATGCCATTTTGTGCAGTTTGGAAATGACAACTTAAGAGATAACAGATTAGGCCCCATAGTGTATTGGAGATGTTAAGGAGCAGACACGAGAAAGAGGTCAAGGGGTGACCATCACGATCAATAGAGTTAGTCCACTGGGTGAGATGAGAGGAGTTTAGAAATATCTGGGGAGATAAGAGGATAAGAGGAGAAGAATATGTTGTACGTTTTCGGGTGGGTAAGTTTGACAGGTAAGAAAATGCAATTTGTGGCTGCAAAAATAGTCACATTGGAATAAAGAGGGGGTTTTAAAGATGGAAGGAATACAGTGAAGGAGAAAGAGAATGAAGATGGGGTGCAAATGTTAGATATACTGATGTAGCCAGATTTATGTTCCACTGAGGTGCAGTAAAAAAGCATTTTTCCACAGCTCCGGGGAAGGTAATAACCACAGGAGAGAGGGCATTCTTCGGGTTCAGAAACCCACAGCTTTAAAAGGGGAAAGTTAATATCAGAATGGGACATCTCGCCGCTGCCATATTCACGGTTGCCATTTAGCTGCCGCTGATCAGCCAACCGTTTCATCGCTTAGGTATGAGACTAGCGTTAGCATTAGGGGTTAACTTCAGGGTTTTAGGGTAAGAGCTTTAGATTTTTAGGGTATGGGGTAAAGTTGGGGGGCTTGGATAAGGAGTTATGATCAGAGGTTTTAGGGTAAGGGGTCAGATTATGGGTTTTAGGGTAAAGGGTTAAAGTTTTGCTTTTTTGGTCGGATTACAGAGTAAGGGGTTTAGGGTAATGATTAGCATTGGCATTAGGTATTAAGGTTGGGGTTTTATGCTAAGGGGTTAACGGGTAGGTAAAGAGTTATGATTACGTGTTTTTAGGGTAAGGTTATGGGAATACCTTCAAGTCAAAATGGCCGGTGGCTTAATATTGTGGCTGATCGGCGGCGAGGAAATGGAACCGGTGGCGCGGCTGCTGTGAGATGTCCGCAGTGGCTGCGACGAGTTAATGGCTTCATTTATACCATGTATCATTTTATTTTATTTTCATGTGTCTATAACTATATTAAGATTATTTTTATTTTGTTTAATGTAAAAATATTTGAGTGGATGGGAGGTTCATTTCTTCTTTGTTTTTGTTGCTCAGTTGGCCCTCTATCTCCTAGCCTGGTCCCGCTCTGTGCCAGGAGTCAGGATAACTGATGCTGGCACTTCATAAACACTTCCTGCTGCCTCTGCTACTGATACATTCTTTGAATAGACCTCTGGCGTTGACCTGAACCAAAGCAGCATTACATCTATGACAGCTCCAGGTTGTCCTTTGTCATGGCTTTACTGACCTTTTTTTCCCTTTTAGTCCGGGATCCTCATAGTGGGTGCAACTCCTATCAAGAGAAAAGATTAAAGAATTCACCAGGGAGGGGGCCGTGCACACCAAAAAGCAATGCAAACAAATGAATGCAAAAAAGTCATTTTAATGACTGCACACAGTCATTTATTTATTTATTTATAAAATATTTTACCAGGAAGTAATACATTGAGAGTTACCTCTCGTTTTCAAGTATGTTCTGGGCACAGAGTAAAACAAATAATACATGGTTACAAGTACAGTTACATAAATGAACAAGGTATACATTATATACAAGACATTGCGTGCACAGTTAAAGAAAATATATATTATGAGCGTATGAAACAGTTACAGACCAGATTAAAGTGTGAGACAGCCTTAGATTTGAAAGAACTTAAGCTGGTGGTGGATATGAGAGTCTCTGGTAGGTTGTTCCAGTTTTGGGGTGCACGGAAGGAGAAGGAGGAACGTCTGGATACTTTGTTGAGCCTTGGGACCATGAATAGTCTTTTGGAGTCTGATCTCAGGTGATAGGTGCTGCATGTGGTAGGGGTGAGGAGCTTGTTCAGGTAGCTGGGTAGCTTGCCCAGAAAGTATTTGAGGGTGAGACAGGAAAGGTGAACTTTGCGCCTAGACTCTAGTGATGACCAATCTAGTTCTTTGAGCATTTCGCAGTGATGTGTATTGTAGTTGCATTGGAGAACAAAACGACAAATTGAATTGTAGAGGGTGTCAAGTTTGCTAAGGTGGGTTTGAGGAGCCGAGCCATATACTATGTCTCCATAGTCAATAATTGGCATTAGCATCTGCTGTGTGATACGCTTTCTGACCAGGAGACTTAGGGAGGATTTGTTCCTGTAAAGTACCCCTAGTTTGGCATAGGTCTTGGTTGTCAGGGTATCAATGTGCATCCCGAATGTTAAGTGGGAGTCAAACCATAAGCCCAGGTATTTAAAACTAGTGACAGGTGTTAGGGTGGTGTTAGCGTTGGTTCTAATCAGGAGCTCAGTCACTGGAAGCTTTACAAATTTAGCCTTGGTCCCAAATAACTTTGTAACAGTCTTGTCAGTGTTTAAAAACAGTTTGTTTTGGGAAATCCAGTTTTCGAGTCTCAAAAAGTCAGACTGAAGTATGTGTTGAAGGTCAGAGAGGCTATGGCTGTGTGCATATAGGATTGTGTCATCTGCATACATGTGTATTGAGGCTTCCTTACAAGCTGTGGGAAGATCATTAATGAACACTGAGAAGAGTAGGGGCCTCAGAACAGAGCCTTGCGGGACACCACAGGTGATATCCAGGGGGTTGGAGTTAGAGCCTGAGATGGACACATGTTGGGATCTTCCTGATAGGTAGGACTGAAACCAGTTTAAAGCATGTTTCCCTATTCCAGAGCTCTGGAGTTTGTTAAGCAGGATAACATGATCAACTGTGTCAAAAGCCTTTGCAAAATCTAGGAATACTGCACCAGTGAGTTGTCCCCGTTCCATTCCACACTGGATTTCATTGCAAACTTTTAGCAGGGTAGTTACGGTGGAGTGTTTGGGACGAAACCCAGACTGGAATTGGCTAGGGAAATTTGTCTTGGTGTAGAAATCGCTTAATTGGGAGTGGACACATTTTTCCATAACTTTGGATAGAATTGGGAGAAGTGAGATTGGCCTGTAGTTTGAGACAGTGTTTTTGTCCCCACTTGTGAAGATTGGGACAACTCTGGCAGTTTCCCAGGTCTTAGGGATATGGCCTGCAGACAGGATAGAGTTGACAATGGACGCAATTGGTTTGGCAATGGCTGGGGCACCAAGTCGTAGGAACCTAGATTGTAGTAAGTCGGGTCCACATTGGCTGCTTAGTTTTAGTTTGAGGAGCGCTTGTGTAATCTCCTCTTCAGATACTGGGCTAGATTGAAAATTGTGGGCAGTGTTGGGAGGGGGTGGGACTGTAGGGATACTCCCAGGATGAGATTCATGTTTGGGGTTTGTGCTGCGTTTCGCTAATAAGTTAGTGGCACACCCCACAACGTAATCATTGAAAGCATTTGCAATGTCAGTGGGGTTTGTCAGAGTAATATCCCCCTTAGTGATATTACTTGGTTTTTGATGGTTAGGAGGCTGGAATATATTGTTGATAACCTTCCGGAAGTTAGCTTGGTTTGATGTATTTTGGTGGAGATTGTCAGAGTAATATTGTGCTTTTGCATGCCTTGTTTGCCTTGTGCACATGTTCCGCATGCATCTGTAGTGATTAAGATCCTTGGTAGTGCCAGTTACTTTGTAGCTTTTCCACAAGGCATCCCTGAACTGGTAGAGTGCTATAAGGTCAGTTGTAACCCATGGAAGGTGGGCCCCCCGTACCCTTATTTTGCGTAGTGGGGCATGGGTATCGCAGAGTTTTAAGAACTCGGAATGGAAATAGTCGAGCGCAGAATCGGGGTCGGGAATTAAATCGAATCTGTGCCATGGGCAGTTGGTAAGGTCATCCAGAAACTGTTGTGGGTTAAAGTTTTTAAATGTTCTAGTGAGGAGAACTTTAGGGTTTGATTGGGGCGGTTTAATTTTCCTTACACAGTACACTATTGCATGGTCACTGAAAATGTCAGGAAGGATGCCAGAGGATTGGATTCTGCTGGGGTTTGAGGAGAGAATCCAGTCTAGCAAGGAATGGTTATGCGATTTCAGGTTTATCCGTGTGGGTTGGGAAATGAGTTGCGATAGGTTAAGTGACTTGAGTTGTATCTGGATTTTGTGGTTTTTAGGGTCAAGCCAATTGAAGTTGAAATCCCCTAGAACTAGCAGCTCACTCTTCTCATTCAGAGAGGAAATGGAGCCAAGAAATTGGGTGATATCAGTCAGGGATTGTAGAGGGGCTTTAGGGGGGGGCCGCTCAAATGTCGAAGAGACTGAAAGTGTTAGGACATTCCCCCTTCCGCGACCACCGGCTCCTGTACCCCGATGCTTAGGGAGTTAGTCCCTCTCCGACCTGGGATGTCCACCGTGCTACTCGTTGCTTCAACCGTGGCCAGAAGGCCACTTTGCTAGTACATTCTAAGCCAAAGACACCCCCTCCTAAGGCCATGACGTGCAAGTATATCTGACAGAACCACCCCCAGTCGCGGAAGACACCCTCGCTCCCCGATCTGAGGATGCTCCACAGACTGATGGCTACAGTCTGGTGGGGCCGGCTGCGATCATAAGAGTAATCGTGGAAGGTATTTATTCCTCAGCCTTGCTGGATACTGGGTCACAGGTGACTATTATCGATCTGTCCTTCTACGACCAGCACTTAACTCATCTGCCTTTGAGTCCGTGGAGAAGATGAAGCTATGGGGTCTCAGCAATGAGGACTACCCCATCACGGTGTGGTGAAATACACGCCTAGAAATACCGGGAAGTCCCACTTTATGGAGGTAGAGGCTCTGATATGCCCGAACATCCGAGTCCCCAATCATTTCAGGGACCGACACTGATGTGGCAGTGATCCAGGCATACTTCAGGAAACTGGAGAACTACCCCTGTCCTCCTTACAGATCCGGGCTTGAAGAGGAGTGCTACAGGGTCGCGAAGCTAGAAGAATTGGGTGAAATTTTCAATCTTGAAGGGTTGACGAGTTCCGCCAGAGTTAGTGGAACAATGACTGCAAGGACCTGTTATCGTGGATGATACAGTTGATCGGTGGTTCTCCTTAGAGACCCCACTTAAACAAGACATCCAGAAAGGGTATAAGATGGTACCTGAAGTATGAGAATGGAGGTCCTCTAACCCGATGAGATTTACAGTGACCATCCAGAATATCTCCGTCGTACCGTGTCATTCGAGATCGGTCAGAAACTGGGTCGAATATACCCGGCTTCAAACGTAGAGACTATGGCGCATGTACACGCCACTAACTGTGCCAGGAAACAGAGGTGGCTCACAGCGCTGTCCACTACCAGTTCACATTGAATAAAGCCGGGCCTCTAAATATAGGAACTGATGCTCTATCCAGGAGCCCTGGACTAAGTACGACGCAAGACGATGGCCTCTGGGGAAGAAATTCCTGCACCCGGAATGCGGGAATGTGCGCCACCGCTGCCATAGTAGAAGATAAAAGGCCTCCGAACTAGAGTAGCAGAATCTCTGGGATGCTGACCCCAGGCATCCCTGCCGCTTATTGCCACCCAGACGGCCTGGAAATCTTTCCGATCACCCTCCTGAGTGGAAGGAGTAGTACGGCTCAAATACGGGATCCAGTGGTTAACGCTATAACACGAGGCTCTACACCAGACAAAATCCCTCCTTGGTGAAATGTGCCACCACCGACGCTGTCGCAATCCTCGAGAGAATGGGATAAATTCCAGATAGAGCAGAGCCTCTTCTAACGTGTCATCCCCTACCACAATCACCTGACCTGCGACAATTGGTTCTGCTCGCCATGTACTAAGATCATTGCATGACGATCACGGACACTTGGGTGGATAAGACCTTCGGGTTTATGAGACCAATTCTTCTGGCCCAAAATGCGAGAGACTGTAGAATGGCATTATCGGAAATGCCTGAGATGTATCCAGAGAGACAATGCCCACATGCAGCCCCAATAGGCCATCTGAAAAGCTCAGGCCCATGGACCTTGTGTGCATGGACTTCTTGTGCATCAAACCCGATTCAAGAGATATCGGGAATGTGGTGGTGGTAACCAATCACTATACATGGTACGCCCAAGCCTTTCCTACCAAGGATCAGAAGGCAATAACAGTGGCTAAAGTGCTGTAGGAGAAATACTTAATCCACTACGGCTCCCAAATCGCATACACTCTGACCAAGGTCTGGACTTCGAGAGCAAGCTGCTTAAGTGCTCAACATACAGACGTCCAAACCACTCCTATCACCTAGAGGTAGACGCTCTGCCAGAGAGATTGAATCGAATGCTGCTCGACATTCTAGGCCCCTAAAGAACTCACAAAAGACTGTATGGAGCAGGCACGTGAAAGCGATGATGCATGCATATAATTGCACATAACATGAATCCACTGGGTACACTCCATTCTATGATGTTCGGGCGAGAGAGAGCACGGCTGCTGCGGACATCTGTCTTCAGAATATCTACCGATGGGGTACCCAAAACTACGCACTACCAATATGTCCGCGACTCCAAGATAGCCTACAACATGTGTATCAGTTAGCAGAAAAAGTCCTCAGCCAACTGAACGCTAATAACAAAAGAAGGTATGATACCAAGTCAGATATCGGGACTAAGGCGGAGATGCTGTTCTCCTACCTAACCTAGGAATACTCGCAAACACAAGCTGGCCGACAGGGCTGTCGAAGTAGAATCACAGATGCCAGGCCTCGCGGTCTACCGCATAACGAGATGTGGATGGCCGGCAAATGTCTGGCACAGAAATCATTGTTGCCGATTTTCAAGTGGCAGAGAGTGACCCTGAACCAGAGACTTTAATATCAGTCAGTGAGCCAGAAGAGTCCCGAGACTCCCGCTTCAGAAATAGTCCAGTCAAGATCCTTTGGAAGGAAACCCGGTGGTTCCAATGGAGACGGTGGGCACCTCCCCGAAGGAGCACTGAGTAATGGGCCTGCGCCTCCAGTACTATCCCGTGGCTTCAACAAGCCGACCATGAACCCAAGCAGCCCAAGATTCGTGTCCAATAGAGACTTTAATGAGAACGCTTGGCCAATCACCGATGGATCAAGACCAGGACTACGATAGACTTTCCACAGTGAAAATACTGCAGAGGGACTTACGCGTCAGAGAGAGAGACGTCTTCCACTAGAGTGGCTACGATCAATTAGGGGCACCCACTATGAGTCCCAGCAGCCAGCTAAGGAAAAGCTGGCCTCAGTTATAAATATGTTCATGAAATGTACAATAACTGTGAGAGTCCATGCACACCATTGTAATTTACATATAAAGTTTAGTAGTCCAGTGGATATCTTGAGAATCATGTGCCATGTTGCCCCGTCAGTAGATGTACAATCTGGGGAGGATAATGTGCTCAGAATGAGTTGATCACACCGCGCTGGGATCAGCTAGTGTCTCTGCGTTACTTCCGGGTTCACGTATTACAGGTGAGCGATGCGCAAATTAACGCGTTCTCTCAGCTCAGAGTTTTCTAATAAAGCTGGCTATATACACAGAATGTGCACTGGGCAATAGACAATTCACTCAATTCACACAGATACTAAAACAATGATTAGCTCTACCACAACGCGTTGCGCACACGCATGTGCTTCGTCAGGCCAAGTTCAAGGGTAAATAAATAAGCTTTTTGAGTATCAACTTCTCTGTCTGTCTGTTTGGTCCCTATATATAGGAGAAGGGTAAGGGTTTGTGAGCACCTGTTCAGAGAACTACACTGATATACAATGCTGATAAAGTAGATAACAGTATTGAGTTTTGGGGACAGACTAAACATACGAGAGGAGAAATAGGTTTGTTTAGATGGAGGAGCATTGTATGAAGAGATAATTGATAGTGTAAAAAATCTGATTGGGAGTGTAATGTCCTCCTACCTGATCAGCACTGCAGGCTAATTTCTGATGCTTTAGTGTTTTTGTTTTTGGTTGAGGCTTAATAGGGCAGTGTCAGTAAATAGTGACCCAGTCAGGGCAGATAAAAGAAGCTCTATATGGGAAGCCACCAAGTTTGTGTAAGTGATAGATAAGAGAGGAGAAAGAAGGCGTTGTAGAGATGCTGAGAATAGTCTATTGTGTTTAAATGCAGAAAGTGAGTTTGGAAGTTGGGGGGAGGGAGTGGCAGAAGGAGAGTTTGGGAGAAGAAGGGAAGTGGTGGTCAGAGAGGTGATATATTCTAAGTATCTCCAAAATCTGACAAACCAAAAAAGTGCTCTTAAGAAGTGGATTGGCATGATTGCTATGTGTAAGCCTTTTTCGCATGTTCAAACCACGTCTAAACAGCTTTTTTTTAAGCGGTTTTGCTCTTGCTCTGACAATTCAATCTGTTTGTCAAAAGCCTACAGCTTGCATTTTTGCCCACAATGCTATTCTCTAGTTCTGTTATACAAACCGCTTCTAAAAACTTGAATTTTTTAACACCACCTAAATAGTGACGAGATTGGTATTGCCAGTTACAGTATATCCAGAGCCTGGGATTTGGCTGAGAGCAAACCCATAAGGCTCGGGCATGGTCAGCGCTTAGGCGTGACCCGTGCTGAGGCGCGCTCTCACTTACCAGTGAGCCCCTGCAGCCGCAATGAGCAGCTTTAGCAGGGGCTCGCGCACGCTTCTGAAGCTTTTAAATTTGCGCACTCACGGGAGCGAGGGCCGGTCACGTGAGCGGTTCGCCAATGAGGGCGAACCAGCTCCGTGACGTCACTGGCCGACCCCCCGACACGCCCTGGACGGCGCGCGAACAAGGCCATGGACTCAGCCTTAGTCAGACTCGGTATGGAGTTAAACACCTGAGGTCATTCCATTTGTAAAACAAGACAAACCATTCGTGTTGACTGAAACAATGCAATTTGTCTTTTTTTTATTTTTTAGATGTGGTTTAGAAGAAGCCGTTTGCAATAAGTGCTGTTTTTTTGCACATTTCATTCTGCTCCTTCTGTACATGCCATTTTGTGCAGTTTGGAAATGACAATTAAGAGTAACAGATTAGGCCCCATAGTGTATTGGAGATGTAAGGAGCAGACACGAGAAGGTCAAGGGTGACCATCACGATCAATAGAGTTAGTCCACTGGGTGGATGAGAGGAGTTTAGAAATATCTGGGAGATAAGGTTCTCAATGGAATGTTAAAGTCTCCAACAGAAAGCGGGGGAGACAGAGACAGTGTGATCCATGCAGCAAAGTTATCCATAAACGAGTAGGCCTAGGTGGGGCAATTTATGACAGAAATATGGACAGACGTTGTGGAAAGACGAATACTACAAAGCTTCTAAGCAAAACTATGAGGAGGGGTAAGGAAATTTTACTTAAAGTGCAACAGGAGAGAAGGATGTTTACTGCCCACTATGTTTGCCACCAGATCTGGGGGTATGACTGAAGGAGAGGGCCACCATAGGATGGTTGTGCAGGTGAGGCTGTCTCTATGGAGTGAGCTATGTCTCACCAAAGAGTTGGAAAGAAAAAGGTCACGAACCGTTGTTAATTTGTTACTCAGAGTATGCCTTCCACTGTGAGAAGGGACAATAGGGAAGAGAGGGAGGCAAGAAAGTTGGGCAAGATTGGAGGTGTTGGAAGTGTGAGTTACATATGAGCTCTGGAACTGACAGATGGGATAGGATGGGTATCTGTTGGTCCAGGGCTTGGAGATGTGTCACCACACAGCATAAGAAGATTAGAAGGAAGAGGAGAAGAATATGTGTACGTTTTGGTGGGTAAGTTTGACAGGTA
This sequence comes from Ascaphus truei, assembly GCA_036426205.1. Classification (NCBI taxonomy): domain Eukaryota; kingdom Metazoa; phylum Chordata; class Amphibia; order Anura; family Ascaphidae; genus Ascaphus; species Ascaphus truei. The sequence goes on from WSYH01000025.1 coordinate 215,457, forward strand.
AGAAAATGCAATTTGTGGCTGCAAAAATAGTCACATTGGAATAAGAGGGGGTATTAAAGATGGAAGGAATACAGTGAAGGAGAAAGAGAATGAAGATGGGGTGCAAAAGTTTATATATACTGATGTAGCCAGATTTATGTTCCACTGAGGTGCAGTAAAAACACAGCAGAAGGAACCACAGAGAGGGCATTCTTCGGGTTCAGAAACCCACAGCTTTAAAAGGGGAAAGTTAATATCAGAATGGGACATCTCGCCGCTGCCATATTCACGGTTGCCATTTAGCTGCGCTGATCAGCCAACCGTTTCATCGCTAGGTATGGACTAGCGTTGCATTAGGGGTTAATTCAGGGTTTTAGGGTAAGAGCTTAGATTTTTAGGGTATGGGGTAAAGTTGGGGGGCTTGGATAAGGAGTTATGATCAGAGGTTTTAGGGTAAGGGTCAGATTATGGGTTTGAGGTAAAGGGTTAAAGTTTTGCTTTTTGGTCGGATTACAGAGTAGGGGTTTAGGGTAATGATTAGCATTGGCATTAGGTATTAAGGTTGGGGTTTTATGCTAGGGGTTAACGGGTAGGTAAAGAGTTATGATACTGTTTTTAGGGTAAGGTTATGGGAATACCTTCAAGTCAAAATGGCCGGTGGCTTAATATTGTGGCTGATCGGCGGCGAGGAAATGGAACCGGTGGCGCGGCTGCTGTGAGATGTCCGCAGTGGCTGCGACGAGTTAATGGCTTCATTTATACCATGTATCATTTTATTTTATTTTCATGTGTCTATAACTATATTAAGATTATTTTTATTGTTTAATGTAAAAATATTTGAGTGGATGGAGGTTCATTTCTTCTTTGTTTTTGTTGCTCAGTTGGCCCTCTATCTCCTAGCCTGGTCCCGCTCTGTGCCAGGAGTCAGGATAACTGATGCTGGCACTTCAAAACACTTCCTGCTGCCTCTGCTACTGATACATTCTTTGAATAGACCTCTGGCGTTGACCTGAACCAAGCAGCATTACATCTATGACAGCTCCCGGTTGTCCTTTGTCATGGCTTTACTGACCTTTTTTTCCCTTTAGTCGGGATCCTCATAGTGGGTGCAACTCCTATCAAGAGAAAAGAATAAAGAATTCACCAGGGAGGGGGCCGTGCACACCAAAAAGCAATGCAAACAAATGAATGCAAAAAAGTCATTTTAATGACTGCACACAGTCATTTATTTATTTATTTATAAAATATTTTACCAGGAAGTAATACAGAGAGTTACCTCTCGTTTTCAAGTATGTTCTGGGCACAGAGTAAAACAAATAATACAGGTTACAAGTACAGTTACATAATGAACAAGGTATACATTATATACAAGACATTGCGTGCACAGTTAAAGAAATATATTTATGAGCGTATGAAACAGTTACAGACCAGATTAAAGTGTGAGACAGCCTTAGATTTGAAAGAACTTAAGCTGGGGGTGGATATGAGAGTCTGGTAGGTTGTTCCAGTTTTGGGGTGCACGGAAGGAGAAGGAGGAACGTCCGGATACTTTGTTGAGCCTTGGGACCATGAATAGTTTTGGAGTTTGATCTCAGGTGATAGGTGCTGCATGTGGTAGGGGTGAGGAGCTTGTTCAGGTAGCTGGGTAGCTTGCCCAGAAAGTATTTGAGGGTGAGACAGGAAAGGTGAACTTTGCGCCTAGACTCTAGTGATGACCAATCTAGTTCTTGAGCATTTCGCAGTGATGTGTATGTAGTTGCATTGGAGAACAAAACGACAAATTGAATTGTAGAGGGTGTCAAGTTTGCTAAGGTGGGTTTGAGGAGCCGAGCCATATACTATGTTCCATAGTCAATAATTGGCATTAGCATTGCTGTGTGATACGCTTTCTGACCAGGAGACTTAGGGAGGATTTGTTCCTGTAAAGTACCCCTAGTTTGGCATAGGTCTTGGTTGTCAGGTATCCATGTGCATCCCGAATGTTAAGTGGGAGTCAAACCATAAGCCCAGGTATTTAAAACTAGTGACAGGTGTTAGGGTGGTGTTAGCGTTGGTTCTAATCAGGAGCTCAGTCACTGGAAGGTTTACAAATTTAGCTTGGTCCCAAATACATGTTACAGTCTTGTCAGTGTTTAAAAACAGTTTGTTTGGGAAATCCAGTTTTCGAGTCTCAAAATGTCAGAATGAAGTATGTGTTGAAGGTCAGAGAGGCTATGGCTGGTGCATATAGGATTGTGTCATCTGCATACATGTGTATTGAGGCTTCCTTACAAGCTGTGGGAAGATCATTAATGAACACTGAGAAGAGTAGGGGCCTCAGAACAGAGCCTTGCGGGACACACAGGTGATATCAGGGGGTTGGAGTTAGAGCCTGAGATGGACACAGTTGGGATCTTCCTGATAGGTAGGACTGAAACCAGTTTAAAGCATGTTTCCCTATCCAGAGCTCTGGAGTTTGTTAAGCAGGATAACATGATCAACTGGGTCAAAAGCCTTTGCAAAATCTAGGAATACTGCACCAGTGAGTTGTCCCGTTCCATCCACATGGATTTCATTGCAAACTTTTAGCAGGGTAGTTACGGTGGAGTGTTTGGGACGAAACCCAGACTGGAATTGGCTAGGGAAATTTGTCTTGGTGTAGAAATCGTTAATGGGGAGTGGACACATTTTTCCATAACTTTGGATAGAATTGGGAGAAGTGAGATTGGCCTGTAGTTTGAGACAGTGTTTTTGTCCCCACTTGTGAAGATTGGGACAAAACTGGCAGTTTCCCCGGTCTTAGGGATATGGCCTGCAGACAGGATAGAGTTGACAATGGACGCAATTGGTTTGGCAATGGCTGGGGCACAAGTCGTAGGAACCTAGATGTAGTAAGTCGGGCTCACATTGGCGCTTAGTTTTAGTTGAGGAGGCTTGTGTAATCTCCTCTTCAGATACTGGGCTAAATTGAAAATTGTGGGCAGTGTTGGGGGGGGTGGGACTGTAGGGATACTCCCAGGATGAGATTCATGTTTGGGGTTTGTGCGCGTTTCGCTAATTTAGTGGCACACCCCACAAAGTAATCATTGAAAGCATTTGCAATGTCAGTGGGGGTGTCAGAGTAATATCCCCCTTAGTGATATTACTTGGTTGTTGATGGTTAGGAGGCTGGAATATATTGTTGATAACCTTCCGGAAGTTAGCTGGTTTGATGTTTTGGTGGAGATTGTCAGAGTAATATTGTGCTTTTGCATGCCTTGTTGCCTTGTGCAAATGTTCCGCATGCATCTGTAGTGATTAGATCCTTGGTAGTGCCAGTTACTTTGTAGCTTTTCCACAAGGCATCCCGTGACTGGTAGAGTGCTATAAGGTCAGTTGTAAAACAGGAAGGTGGGCCCCCCGTACCCTTATTTTGCGTAGTGGAGCATGGGTATCGCAGAGTTTTAAGAACTCGGATTGGAAATAGTCGAGCGCAGAACGGGGTCGGGAATTAAATCGAATCTGTGCCATGGGCAGTTGGTAAGGTCACAGAAACTGTTGTGGGTTAAAGTTTTAATGTTCTAGTGAGGAGAACTTTAGGGTTGATTGGGGCGGTTTTTATTTTCCTTACACAGTACACTATTGCATGGTCACTGAAAATGTCAGGAAGGATGCCAGAGGATTGGATTCTGGGGGGTTTGAGGAGAGATCCAGTCTAGCAAGGAATGGTTATGCGATTTCAGGTTATCNNNGCGGTTCGGGAGATGCCAGCGGCAAGATCCTATCCGTCCGGCCGCACGCATAAGGAAAAAGAGGAGAGGCGCGGGGTGGAGGCAGATTGTTATTGGACCAACACATAGCGTGTGGGTTGGGAAATGAGTTGCGATAGGTTAAGTGACTTGAGTTGGATCTGGATTTTGTGGTTTTTAGGGTCAAGCCAATTGAAGTTGAAATCCCCTAGAACTGGCAGCTCACTCTTCTCATTCAGAGAGGAAATGGAGCCAAGAAATTGGGTGATATCAGTCAAGGATTGTAGAGGGGCTTAAGGGGGGCGGTAGATGCCAGCAAGCAAGATGGGCTTAGAAAAGGGGAGGCAGATTTTACCAACTAGAGTTTCAAAAGAGGGTGGGCTTGGTGGGCAATTTAACAGTGTAAATTGTAAGGTGTCTGCAATATAAAATAACACCCCTCATAGCGATCCAACATACATATATCCTTTTACTAATGCAAGCACCGTCATCAGGGATGACTTTTTTGCATTCATTTATTTGCATTGCTTTTTGGTGTGCACGGCCCACTCTCTGCTTACAACGTTGTTGCCCTGAGTACGTTTTTTGCCTGTAGCACCCATACCTTTACCCCCTGCTTTTGCTTTGGCCCCCATTTCACTAGGGGCATCCCAAGTTGCATTGGTCCTGATTCCCTCCTTTTTAGCTTGAATTCTCTAGTGCTCATGTTTGGAAAGTTATCACAGCATGCCAAGGAATCTAGTTTATTTTACAGGACGGGTATATCTATTGCGACTTCATAATACGGCTTATTAAAGACAATGTGAATAGAATACAACTGCTACTGTGAAGCAATGAATACAGTCACATATTAAAGACGCAATTATTATTACATCACAGCAAACACCATGGATAGACTCAGTGAGGAGAGCTATTTCTATGGGTTAGGCAATGAGGAAGCTGTAGCCCGTCTTCGCTGTATTTCAAACGAAATTGAAAAAATTAATACTTATATTAAGGCAAATGTGATGCAAATCTTAGGTGCAAGAAAAGGCCATCCAATTTATCAAATAAACAAATCATTAAACGCAATAGTAGACGTATACTTCTTTTGTCTGGGGGGGGGGGTGAATATTTCTTCTCCAGCAGAAAATATCATCTTGATGTCATGTGCAATCTGAGGCATCCCACACAAAGCTGTGACATTGACATTGCAGCTTTCTATTGGTAGCCTAGGAACCAGTTTGTCGTTTTTTGTGTGAAACACTGGCATAAAAAAACTGCAAATCTTGGATTTGGCGGTCCTCGGCCATCAGACGACCATGGGTCAGTGGGCCTCGGGGACCCCTTGGTTTTTAGGTAAAACTCTTTCTTTCTGTATGGGGGTGATTGCTGCTGTAGTGTTTACAGTGCTTTTATGAGTGTGCTATGGTACCTTATGATGTACCTGTTATATCATGGGCACTTGCTCGTTTTCTAGGGGCATATCAGGCTTACCACTCTGGAGCAACAAGGACTGTTTGAAACAGATCTGGAGCCCGGTCTCATTTCCGGGATCTAGGCAACAGAATCGCTCCAGGTGTGATCACATGAAGCAGAGCTGCCACCCCTGAAACTGTAAAGGTGAATACATATATCCTTTTACTTTGCATAATGTCAAGTCCTTGTCAAAGATATATTTTCTTCTCTATTACAGTATGATGCCACAAAGTGGTGTGGATTCAAGCATCAGTCCTTAAATCAGACCCGTGCAGTAAGCAATGCAGCAAATGCAGTAAAGTGCATCAACAAGTTCTGAAAAGTATAAGATAAGGAATAGGTATGACTTGGCCGTTTGATCACTTGATTCTTCATGCATGGTCACTGGTTGGTGCAGCTGATAAGATGTGCAGTGCTCTAAAAGGAAGAGCAACAATGATTCTGCTGGTATCCTAAGAAAGAGTGCCCATGCACCTCCAAAAAAATACTGATAAAATATGCACATAACTCATGCAGCTTTTTATTTGTGCTAGTTCATGAGATGTAAGACGACGCTATGTGGATGACTGTGCATTAAATAGTTATTGGAGTCTACACGTGTCTCTATCCAGTGATTCAAAAACTGTAGGTCAAAACAATTACACTAGGTTTATCAAGGAACCAAAACCCTACTGATTTCAATAGGATTTTTTTTCTAAATATGGGGCAATTCTTTGGCCTATAATTGCACCACAATTGCCTTGATACATAGACTCCCACAACTTCCACTATAACAAGCACTAGATAATATAATTTTGTTTCATGTAAAGGACATTGTATTTTTATTCGTATAACACCCACCATGTTCTCAATGTTTTTCAGATTTTACAACTAAACTTACAAGACATAATACAGCCGGTCCTCGCTTATCCGATGGAATGCATCCCACAAACTGCCATCGGATAACAGACCATCGGATTGTGGGTCCATGTTAATCCGTGGCGGTGAGCATTAGATAAGCAGTTCCAACGTTGGATAATGCGTCCATAATGGACTGCATTATGCGGTATCGGGTAAGGCATTCGACGGAAAGTGGGTTATCGGATACCGAGGACCACCTGTTCAGGGAATAATAATGTAAATAGGGAAAAGTGCATAATACATAAAACAAAACATTTCTTAAGTTCCTACATATAGAGATAGGAGGAATATACTGTATGGAAGTGCACTTTATTTAGGGCGAGGTCGACATGGAATGCGTATGCTGAGTCACATGGTCATGGAAGTACTTCATTGTAAAGGTGACTTCAGTAGAGAAGGGTAAATCTTTCCCCGTGAATGTGGGAGTTCCTTTCAACCACAAATATCTGTGGCTCAGTCGAAAAAATGCATATTCGCCCTACCTTTGTACTTGCAATATCACCGGCCTCCACTATCTGCACATTTGTTTGAGAATATAACATTTGATTTGCCCAGAATTTCCAAAGATATCTATACAGTATATCTATCTATCTATCTATCTATCTATCTATCTATCTATCTATCTATCTATCTATCTATCTATCTATCTTGTGTGTGTGTGTGTGTGTGTGTGTGTGTGTGTGTGTGTGTGTGTTGTGTAAATTGCATATTGTAGGTAAGGGGACTTATATAGGAATTGCTTGGAAGTGACTCCATCCAGCATGAGAAGGGGGCCCTACAGTGGTACCTATATTTATGTGCAAAATAGAGGATCTGTTTTTTTGCTCTACTCAAGGGGTAGCCAACGCCAGTCCTCAGGGGCCACCAGGTTTTATGGATATCCCTACTTCAGCACATGTGATTTGCCACTGATTGAGCCACCTGTGCTGAAGCAGGGATATCCTTACCAACTGACCTGTTGGTAGCTCTTGAGGGCTGAAGTTGGCCTCCCCCTGCACTAGTCAGACACAATATTTGATGGATGGATATGTATCATCAACCTCCTCGTTAATGAGTGGCTGCCCAATCTGTGCCGATTTGTACTGAAGAACAGACCAGCCATTGTACCGCAGTGATAGTAACCCCTTCAATGCTGGAGGGGTCAGCAAGTCCCTGCAAAAGTAGCCAACTGCGATGTAAAGTGAGCACTCGTCCAAGAGTCAAAACCAGGAACTAAACGGTAGGAGTGATTATAATATATGACGACGGTGTTCCCGTCCCAACAACGTACAGTACCAACAAAATCCTAATAAACTCGGTGCTCCAAGAGTCGGAAAACTCACATGCTTGTTCTGTTCAGTCCATGCCGTGGTTTCTTTGGACATAGTCAGGAATACGGGAGAGCATACTGTAGGAACATTTTGCTTCTCGCGCCTGAGTCATGCCTGTATTTTTCTTTTGTTTTTAAAGACTCCTCTTTTTAGGCCGGGTTGATTTTAGTTGACGCAAAGAAAGGGAAATGCTGGGGAAAAAAGACACATGTTGATTCCATCCCATTGTCATATTGGTCTGATAATTGATACTGATAATGTCTCCCATAAACCCTTCTATAACTACTCCCCAAATTGCTTAATAACTTTATTTCATATGGCGCTTTTCTCCGAATGGGACTCAGCGCGTCACAATGACAGTACAGCGCGCGTTACACAGCACGTAGGAATGTGACACACAGCCCCTGCCCAGATGAGATTACAGTCTAAGTTTTTGGTGCCTGAGGCACAGGTAGATAAAGTGACTTGCCCAAGGTCACAAGGAGCCGACACCGGGAATTGAACCAGGGTCCCCTGATTCAAACTCAATGTTATTGTTTGGAGTCTTTTACGTACTGAGCCGCTTCTCTGTGAGTAAAGACAGTGACTGGCTTATTGATGTGAGTGAGAAGCAATGGACACTCACAACATCAACTTAATGGCAGAACAGCATTTTTATCGCACTTGGACCCAGATCTGCAAAGCTCTGTTAAATCCGGGCTTATAACATGACGCTGCCTAAAACAAGAAGGGACATTCTGTTCCCCGAGGTTAACGTGTATCCCCAAAGCTCATTAAATGCAAAAACAACCACTGTTCTGCATCTCATTAGCATGTCATGTATTGTAGCATAATGTAGCATTGTCGGACTCCTGGAAGTATTTCTTTTTTACATGCATCCTCATCTCGCTGTGATTGGAGACTAACATCACTCCAAAGCCTGAAGTTTTTCCTGCTATCCAAGCGGTCTCTTGTTGCCCGTTTTTTTACTAAAATCCTGTGAGTAGGCTGCACATAGGAGCCAAGAATTCTACAGAGTTTATTTACTATATTTTATTGTCTGCACTTAGATTGTTTTGTTTTGTTTCCCTTTATGCTCCCCCTGGACTGCGAATACATTTCCACGACTTGGGGACCAGAGGAAACAGACCCTACCAGATGGGTCTGAGCAGGGTTTTATAATTCATATATATATTTTTTCATGTATTTGCACTATTATTATTCACTGTTCACTATTGAGTTATTTATTATCACTATATTTTAAGTGGTCACTAATAGTGTTAGCGCCTGTTTTTTCACCGTCGCACATCACATATCCAGGAGTGCTTTTTAAGACATTTGTTTTCTTACATTTGGCACAGATGCAAGCAAAAGAAAAATGATATCTGGAGCCATGCATTTAGATGCACTTTTAAGGACCTTTTATGCATAGCCCCCCTAAGACTTGTAAATCGCGAAAGCACTAGGGAGGACAGTCTCACCTCCCTCCTTATCATTCCCCTCCCCCTTGTTATCCCTGTAGCTGTCAGCAATCCAAACGCCTCTTGTCTGTATAGCTTTTTATTTATGTCTTCCTCCCTTCCTATCCCTATTCTTCCCCTCTTCTAGGCCCTATTCTTTTTCACCTTTTGTCCTCTTGGCCTTTCTCTCGCCTCTCCCCCGCTCTTAACTTCTCCCCTTGGATGCAGCAACAATCCTCGCTGAGCACCAGCGCTTCCATATCACTAAGCAGAAGGCGCCTCCATCAGTAGAGACTTCAAGGGGCATTCCCGCCTAGTACCAAAATGTATTATTGGCAGTGACCTGTTTCTGGGGTTACGTCTGGGTGATTGATGCCGTTTTTTGTTTTATATACTAAAATCGGACACTCGCAATCAAAGTCGCCGGCGGGGGACAGCTGTCCCGAGCTTGGCGTAGGAAGTCACGGTTACCCCGACCTCCAGGGACTTCCCCAGTTACCAGGTTGGAGTAACATGGTTCATCTCTGAAGAACCTCCCGGGTCACGTAAAGGTAAAAAAGTGACTGGGGTATATAGGGTCCAACAACACATTTACATGTTTGCCTAATATGCTCCCAGAGAGTGACAATTGGCTCAACCTTTGAATTCGAAAATAATGTGTGAGCCATCCTACCAAAACTGCAATATCAATAAAAACTTCCAATCCTAATGCTTGTCCAAAACATTGCTGGCTCCCAGCATGCACTCCCAAGTGCTATATTCTGCTGCCCACAATTCCATTTGTCTTGCTCCAAATACAGTACTAACACAGAAAAGCTTTCAGTTACACTTTGTCTAAGGGAGAGGTGTTTATGGGTGATGGCATTGTACTGGTGGTACTCTGTATCATTATGCGCTGAGGCACCATTCATTTTTGCGGGAGGAGACAGGAAGTAATTTGCATACTGATGCTGAAACATTGGATTCCACTGAGTCTTAAAGCAGCAAAACGTGAAATCTTATGGGGTTTTTTTTTTTAATCAGTTCTGTAGTATTGGATAATAGTGACCTGTTTTTTTTTTATTTCTTTTTAATTCGACTCTATGCCATTTTTTATGAGGTTTAAAGCATCCTTTGATTTCTATAGGAGGTTTTAGCCCACTTTTCAAGCTGTGCCAGATCTTTGCAACACTTTCCAGTTTGTGATTTGTTGCTACACACAAGGGAAACTCCCGCACCGCCACAATGTGAACCACGTTGAGGTGCTTACTAGGTACAGTATAGGGTTTGGAGTATACAGAAGAAAAGGAACCTAATATATTAGCACTCGGTCAAACTAAATGTATAATGATATTGTTAAAATACTTTATTGGCAAACAATGAATAAAAAAATGGGCTTTAAAATAAAAATGTGTCAAACAGCACGTAACTGTGATCATTTGTAACTTAACTAAAGGTAGTTAAGTAGTGTGTACATATGGAGATCCTTGATAGATATTTAGGATCTGATGCTATGTATAAAGCCTCCTATGGATATGGAGATAAGTCCGTGATGTAACCACCACACATAAGATGTCAGTCCTGATGTAAATTCTCAGAGCGTGTGTTGATAAACGCTCTGAATCAAGGTGACATATATATATATGATGTATAGGTATAACAGATATATTTATTTATTTATTTATAAAATATTTTACCAGGAAGTAATACATTGAGAGTTACCTCTTGTTTTCAAGTATGTCCTGGGCACAGAGTAAAACAAATAATACATGGTTACAAATACAGTTACATAAATGAACAAGGTATCTACTATATATTTCTGAAAGTGTTCTATGTGTCCGTGTCTGTATGTGTCTCCCTGTGTCCCTCCCTGTGTCCCTAGCGGCAATCTCATTGGACCTTGGGCCTTGGGCCAGGCCAATGAGATTGCTCCCTTGGTCCGCCCGCCCGCCCCCCTCTCATTGGCCTGAGGCGGAGTGAAGGGGACACACACACACCACACAGAATGAGTATACCCTCTGGCTAAAAATCTTTCCGACAGTTCCCTAGAGCAGCAAAGACAGAAGCTGCACACATTTCAGCGTCCTGACCAGATAGAAACGGAGTCTGTGAGTACTGACCAGCTGAGCGGCTTATCGCAGGACACAGGGTGGAGGTGAGGCTGACGGACAACGGATCAGTGACTTACCTTGAGGCGCCTCTTCAGGAGGTGCCTCTCTGTACTTCTACCGGGTAAATTTCCTAGCCCACCACCCTGATGTGATTCCGGATGGGCTTATATAGCCTTATATTTATAATTTTTCATGAGTGGTGTCTTTCTCCATGACCAATGGACAGTATCTATTATAGCCTGGGTAGTAGCCTCGGTGCACCTAGGGGTTAATCCCCATATCTCTCTACTGCTTCCTTATTACCTGATGGATCACCCTGTGCTAGTTTAAAAATGTTTATGGACTGTTTAATATACTATATTGGATATATATGATCTTCATGCTCTAAATTTTTGTATATTATTGGGATACATACTCTCCATAGTCGTTTCAGCCAACGCATTGTTTTTATTATATCTAATTTTTTAAGATATATATTTTTTTCTTCAAATTATATATTTTTTCTAATCATCTTGTATGATGGAAGTATACAGATGTGGACACATATGTGGATGCATGTGGGGACAATACTAAGCGGTCTAAAAAGGCAGCACATTTATTTGACGAAAATACAGAAGTAATCTGTGAGGAACCATCTGACCTTACTCACTATTTTGTCAAAGTGGAAAAATTATTAGTACAAAATATAAGACTGTGGTGGGATATTACGTCATTGAATAACTATATCAGATGTAATAGGATTCCAAGGGGCTTACGTATCAAAAAGACCCCTACATTCGGGTTTATAAATAGACAATTCAAACAGGACTGGACTAATGCTTTGGACCAATGTTCATTAAAGTTAATGGAGCTGATTATCCAAAAGAAAACTAAAGAGAAAGAGACTTTAATGTCAGAGATTAACATTTTAAGGAATAATTTAAAACCATTTGCTAAAATGGATCAATTCATAAAAAATGATAAAACTCTATTAACACTCAGTCAAACTAAATGTATAATGATATTGTTAAAATACTTTATTGGCAAACAATGAATAAAAAAATGGGCTTTAAAATAAAAATGTGTCAAACAGCACGTGACTGTGATCATTTGTAACTTAACTAAAGGTAGTTAAGTAGTGTATACATATGGAGATCCTTGATAGATATTTAGGATCTGATGCTATGTATATAGCCTCCTATGGATATGGAGATAAGTCTGTGATGTAACCACCACACAGATGATGTCAGTCCTGATGTAAATTCTCAGAGCGTGTGTTGATAAGCACTCTGAATCAAGGTGACATATATGATGTATAGGTATAACATCTAAGCATAGCAAGACAGGAATCTATGTGTGACCATCTGTTAATGTGTGACTGCTGTATAAGTTCCATTCAAACACTAGAAGCTGCTTAATATTGAGGCGGCTCTCTATAAGTATAACCCCTAGATCCTGATAAAACAAAAGTCTATAGGTATGTACTCAATATGAGAATTGATGCAAACACCCTTGTGCTTCTAACAAACCGTTGCTGTTGCATGCCGGTTTGTTAGAAGCACTAGTTTACTGATCCTCTAAGTGACCCTTAGCACAATTAGCACATATCAATTGAACCTATTATCCTATTGAGGAAGTTCTACTGGATATACACTGGCGACACACTTTATTCGAGCTCGGCTAGTCCCACGAATTCGGGTATACCCGGGTGTATTGAGGTTTGTGACTGTTTTCTGCCTGAGTGCATTGAGGTATTTTCCAGGCAGGGATTGAAGCATTTTTTTCCCGCTGGCTGCAATACTTCACAGTATATATATATATATATTTACTGCATTACAATTCATGAATTTATGCCATCTGGTAGACACGCGAAGCATTGCAGCCTATTAAATCCTAATCATCATTTAACAGATCAGCCGCCCGTCAGCCAGGCATGAACCCAGGCTGGGAAGGCAAACACAACGGGGCTTGTCAGAGGTGAGGAGCAGCGCATTCCAGGTATCTGCCAGGTACATACTGGGTATTTGCTCGAATAAAGTGTGTCTGTGCAGTACATTATCTCTATGTGCTATTTGGGCTGACGGGATTTAAAGGGGTTATATCCCTTTTCAAGGATCTCTGTCCGTGAATAACTTCACGGATCAGCTATCCATGAGTGTTTCTATTGCAGACTACCCTTTATACCTCCCCTGACTGGGTGGGTGTATATGGGTATTGGTATACAATATACTTACCACTGCAACTATATCCACCGCATGTTGAAGATCCATACTATTACCTGTTCATACCTCCAGCACAGTCTGGCTGCATATGGGGGTATGCATTTACCTATCAGCATTTCCCTTAACATGGGGGTCTGTGTTGATTAATGGTATACACTTTCTGTACCATTGCAGCCAATATATATCTTGTACAGAGGATATACACGGTTAGCTGCGTATGACCTCACTGAGGATGCACGAGTATTCCCTTCACTAGTCCCGTAGCCAAGCCACTTTTTTGTCTACACTACCAGGGCTAAAACATTGTCTTAGGTACCCTATCAAGGGTGTTTGCAGCAATTCTCATATTGAGTACATACCTATAGACTTTTGTTTTATCAGGATCTAGGGGTTATACTTGCCTCCTCAATATTAAGCAGCTTCTAGTGTTTGAATGAGACTTATACAGCAGTCACACATTAACAGATGGTCACACATAGATTCCTGCCTTGCTTTGCTTAGATGTTATACCTATACATCATATATGTCACCTTGATTCAGAGCACTTATCAACACACGCTCTGAGAATTTACATCAGGACTGACATCATCTGTGTAGTGGTTACATCACGGACTTATCTCCATATCCATAGGAGGCTATAAACATAGCATCAGATCCTTAATATCTATCAAGGATCTCCATATGTATACACTACTTAACTACCTTTAGTTAAGTTACAAATGATCACAGTCACGTGCTGTTTGACACATTTTTATTTTAAAGCCCATTTTTTTATTCATTGTTTGCCAATAAAGTATTTTAACAATATCATTATACATTTAGTTTGACTGAGTGCTAATATATTAGGTTCAATTTCTTCTGTATACTCTAATCCTTTACCTAGTAAGCACCTCAACGTGGTTCACATTGTGGCGGTGCGGGAGTTTCCCTTGTGTGTAGCTAAAACTCTATTAACCAACATAGAAACCATTGAGGATACAATCAGCGACAAGAAGCATAACAAATTGGAAAGGGACCGCTCAGACTATATTAAGGGTCAAGTTTATTGTTGGCAAAAACCCCAGAATAGGGATAATTCAGGATCCAGCACACCTAGGGGTTCCAGATCTTTTTCCAAAGGGTGGTCAAAGAATACACCAAACAAATCTATCCTTAAAAGTAGACCCATGGAGGCTTCTAGTGTTGATTCAGATTTTTCTGACCATGAAGCAAGGTCCCACTCTGTTTCATTTGAAGTTTCCTCTGAAAGCATAAGGGACAATCATGGGAGATCTAGGAGTGACAGTAGGTCCTCCATCACATCTGCTACTGTTAGACCTAAATCATCAGAACAGCCTTCCTCCTCTTCTTTTTTACCGGCATGAACAGGGCAGCGCTGAGAACCAGACGATCACGGAGGAAACGGGGAGGCACACGGGAGAACAAAGAGGAAGGAATATACATAGATGTGATTAATAATAATGTGATTAATCTTTCAGGAGTAGGACTTTCATTTGAACAGTTATCTTTGCTAAACAAAGGTCTGGGTTTTGCCCCAGTTCAGGACTTTCATTTGTTCCAAACGGTCATTGACCTTCAAAGGTTTACCCGTAAGCTAACCCTAAAGAATTTTTTTTCTTCTAGGGGACAATTTGATATATTAAGTTCTACTAATGTTAATCCCCTTGATGTTGATAGCTCTATTATTGCAGATAATGAACCGGATATTGATGTCTTGGTTAATATGTCCAATTTCAATTTTCAGGAAACATGTGTATTGTCAGACATGGATACATTATTAGAACAACAGGGTGAAGACTTGAATAACTTTTCACAATCATTTTTTGGCCATCATAACTCAGGCCTAAAAAAGAAGTCCATTTTTTGTCCCAATTTTAACAGGGGACCCTTTATCACTACATTTGAAAGATTAGTGGAAAGGGATTTAAGATTATTGGCGCAAGGCTTTTCACAATCTTCTATGCATTCTAATAATCTGACAGACACAGAGTTTCAACAATTGGACCATCTAAAACGCAGACATGATATTATGTTTAGAAATTCGGATAAGGGTGGGGCTCTGGTTGTGTTATCCACTGAACAATATAGACACGAGGCACTCAGACAGTTGGGAAACAAAAATCATTATCAACTCCTTAAAAGGGATCCTACAGCTAAATTTACATCCCAGCTTGATGAACTGATAGATTTTGGTAAAATTGTATGTGTCATCGATAAGAAAGAATGTGAATATTTGAGCTGTCCACATCCCATGATTCCGGTATTCCACCATCTCCCAAAGATCCATAAGTCACTGGTGGACCCTCCAGGTTGCCCTATAGTGGCGAGTATTGGATCTTTGGGAGATGGGCTATCGCGGTATGTGGACAGCTATTTGAATCCTTTGGTATTCCAATTACCATAATTTATAAGAGATTCAGCGGATCTTATGGTCGATTTACAGGACTTGGTCTGGAAGAAAGAATATAGATGGGTCACGTTTGACGTCATATCACTATATTCTATTATACACCACGATCACGGTTTATCAGCTATTAGTCAGTTTTTGGATTTGTCACAACTTTCCACTTCACTTTGCACATTTCTTTTAGAATCAATCACTTTTTATTAACCCACAATTATTTTCTATTTGACTCACGTTTTTATTTACAGTTATTAGGCACTGCAATGGGCACAAGTTTCGCACCATCTTATGCAAATTTATTTATGGGATTATGGGAAGCACAACACATATATCACAGTAATATTTTGTTTCGTTCCAATATTATATTTTTTAAAAGATTCATTGATGATCTCATAATGATATGGGACGGTGATGAAGCATCACTAATTTCTTTTGTTAATGTATTAAACACGAATGACCTTAATATTAGATTTACATTTGAACAAAATATTATTTGCATTAATTACCTAGACCTACTCCTGTACATCGACCATAACATGACCATCCAAACAGACATTTTTAGAAAACCTAATTCTAGGAATACCCTACTCTCAGCTCGGAGTTGCCATCCACGTTCGATAGTTAAAAGCATTCCCAAGGCTCAATTTATCAGGTTAAAAAGATTAGGCCTTACTTTTCCACCTCCCACTGCATAACCCAAGTAGTTAGTTTCAGCCTTACCTAAGGCACATTTCTTAGGGTTGGCAGTTAGCCCTGCCTCTCTTAGAGACCTGAGGACTGCTTTCAGCCTATTTAAATGGGCCTGCCAGTGTTTACTATAAATGAGTAATCTAGGTAGGCTGCGGCATAAGCCCTTTGGAGGTCTCAGCACTTTATGCATGAGTTTCTGGAATGTGACCAGGGATCCATGCAGTCCAAATGGCATTGTCACAAACTGGTATAAATCCATCGGAGTGGCAAAGGCGGTTTTGCATTTGGACTTCTTCTGTAAAGGTATTTGCCAGTATCCTTTTGTTAGGTCTAGTGTGGATATATACTCCGCTGTACCAAGTACGTCAATTAACGCGTCCACCCTTGGCATCGGATATGCATAAACTTGGATACTGCATTGACCTTTCAGAGGTCCACACAAAATCTTACCTTCCCATCTGGTTTAGGGACCATAACTATTGTACTTCACCACTCACTGCATGATTCCTCGATCACGCCCAAATTTAGCATGTCTTGTACCTCCTCTACCAGGGCCTTATTGCTTTCAGGCAACCTGTAAGGACGAGAAAGTACATTTACCCCAGATACTGTTTCTATCACATGTGAAACTAAATTTGTTTGCCCTGGTAAATCAGAAATAACGTAATTGAACTGTTTGAACAAAAAGGGAACTTGTTAGAAATATTTAGAGGACATCTGGCTACCCATAGGGATTTGATCGTCACCAAAGGTGTTCTCCTTTGGGGGCTGAGGACCCAGGTCTGTTTACTCTTCCACCGGGTGGATGAACAGAGACCTCTGCACCTTACAGGGTTTCAGCAAGTTCACATGGTCAATTTGTTTACCCTTCCTGAACCCTGGTTGAGCGATTTTCGTAATCCACATCACCCGTGCGGCAAAGTACTTCAAATGGGCCATGCCATTTGGCTAGGTGTTTGCTCTCACAACTGGGTAATAATATCACCTGGTCCCCCTCCTGAAACACTCTCATGCAAGCATTTTGGTTGTAATGTCTCTCCTGACTGTCCTGGGCTGATCTAAGGTTCTTCCTAGCAAAATGCCCGACCACATCTAGGCGCTTCCTAAGGTCTAGTACATATTGCAGGGTATTCTTAGAAGGGGACCACTGTTCCTCCCAAGACTCCTTTAGGAGGTCTAGGATATCCCAGGGTTGGCAGCCATACAGTAGTTCAAATGGAGAGAATCCCGTGAAGGCCTGGGGAACTTCCCACCCTGCAAACAGCAGAAAAGGGAGAAGTTCATCCGAGGCTCTCTTTTCTGAATCTACAAATTGTCTAAACATAACTTTCAGAGTTCTGTTAAATATTTCCACCAGTCAGTCTGTGGATGGTAGACTGATGTCCGAACTGACTTGACCTCTAGTAATGTTAAGACATCTCGCATCAGTTTAACCATAAAATTTGTACCTTGGTCTGTCAACATAAACTGGGGATGTCCGACCCGTGAGAACAGCTCCAATAATTTGTTGGCTACTTGCTTCGCAGTTCCTGTCCTCACGGGGAAAGCCTGAGGATATCTTGTTGCATAGTCGACTATTACCAGAATAAACCTGTGTCCATTTGCAGAAGGCTCTAGAGGTCCTACCATATCTACTCCCATTCTGTCAGGATTGGGGCTAAGCTCCACCACCCAGTCACATCATGCGCCGCCATGATAGAGGCGCGTGGAGATCCTCTGTGTGCACATTGTGCGCTACTAACAAGCGAATCCCTTATGGAGAGATTTTGGGTCTTTGCTCCCGTGACGCAACCGTGTGGGGACAGCATTGCGGGCGACGCGGTCACCATGCGCAGGCGCCGCCCTGCCAGGAATGGAAACACAGCAGGAACCGCCCCCAGGCTCCATCCCCGTGACGACACGGGCAATCTACGGCGCACGCTACCTACGCGCAGACACAAGCAAACAAGGGGTTAATTCTCTTAATTATTCCTCACCTGCTGTGCACGCCGCCTGTGCCTATCAGTGGACAGTCTCTGAGTGCTCTTTACCTTGCAGCTTTGGGCTGCTCCACATTACTTTCTCTGCAGCTGTTTGCCTTCCTCCCATTAGTTGCCTGCACTTTTTAAATACCCAATCAGCTCTCTGCTACATTGCAGAGCATAAATTACTGTTCATGTACCGTGCTTGCTATAAGCTGCTCATAGCTGTTCTGGGCCATTGCCGGTCTTGCTCTCTTCGTTGTGACCCCAGCTCGTGCCCGGACCTCATTATTCTCGTACCCTGGGACCTTGGCTCGCTACTAGACTCCCTCTCTCCTCGACCATGGCTACTGATCTCGACCACTCTTCTGTCTCCAACCCCTGACTACGGCAAGTTCTTCGACCTACCCACTCTCTCCTACCCTGACCTGGCTACACGACCCTCCCTCTGCAATCTGGACCGGGCCACACGGTTGTAGGTCGGCGGTTATCTGTATCCCCACCACAGCCTCGCGGTCTAAGTCCTGGTTGTAGTGCGCACCATTACATTATGCTCAGCCCAAAAAACATGGACCCTGCTGAGGTAAGTCGACATCTGTACGAACACGATGATATGTTCAACCATGTGGAAAAAAACTTTGCAAAAAATGACAAGTGAATGGAACTGCTCCAACGCTCAGTACAAACAGTTAGTGACCAGATCAAACATATCTCTCTTTCCACTGCTCCTCAAGCAGATGCTGCTCCCGCTCACATTCCTTCACCACAACTTAGGAGACACGACTATCTACCCCAATCGTTATGTGGAAGTGACCCCTTCGTCTTTCGGATTTTTGAATCAGTGTTCCATCCATTTTGAACTGCTCCCTTCCCGCTTTCTTTCCCCCCGCGCCAAAGTGGCATACATCGTATCACTGCTGACAGACGACACTCTGGCGTGGGCTTCTCCCATCTGGGAACAGTGGCCGGACCTTACTGGCAACCGCTTCACCACAGAGTTCCGGAAAGTTTTTTGATACTCCGTGGCGCATAATAACAGCTGCCTCATCTCTCCTAAATATTTTACAGGGTAACTTTAATTTAAATTGGATCTTAAATTCGGTTAAAAATAATATCCCTTAAATCATTGATGTTTAAATGATCATCTAAAATATGCTTTTAAGGTATCTAATAACAATGAAAGGGAATATGCATTTTTTTCTAAAATCAAGTGGGGATGATGCAGTGTTCACGTTCAGCAATGAAGAAAAGCTAATGAAAATATTCATATTTTATGCATTGCACTACAATGTGTGCAAAGACCCTCTAACAATTAATTTACAATTCGATAGCTAATGACAATCCACACTGAAGCAGGTGACCAAATAAAAGTTGAAAGGCAATATGTGAAAACAATACATTATGTTGTGTGAGTGAGTCTGATGTTTCATCTCCCCCATTAACCTCATATCCCACCCCTCCATCACCCCCCAACCCAATGCACATATCTCCCCCACCCTCACCTTCCCTAACCTTCCTAAACTCTCTCTAAAACCGTCCAAAGCCACCCACATCACCAATCGCCTCCCCTGTCCCCCAACGTCCGACCCCATCACCATGCAAATGACTAGACTAATCCAGAGACCTGATCCCAACCTCGCATCACTAACCAAGTGTAGCCCCCTTTCCCCCTTTGTCTAGGTGACCACGTGTGATGCTATTACCTGCGCGGCAACAGGAGGCCTGATCCTCCGCCACTGGGAGCCTGGGTGTGTTTATGAATATACTAACAGCGCCTTCCATGGGAAGGATCCTCACACACGTGGGATAGCCCCTCCAAGACAATACAGTCAGTAATTGCACACAAGTGTATAATTAACAGTATTTACTGAACAGTAACTTATACAACAACTATGCAACAACATAACCTCACAGTATAATGAGAACCCCACCCAGTACCACCAGTGAGTTCCCAAACGTACTTTGGTGCTAGGCACCACCCGTTTTCCTTTTCCCAGTGTCCACCACAAAAAGTGAAGAGTAGCGCTCTCCAGTGAACTGTTGGTGCACTTGTTGAGGTACCCTGCCTAGGACTCCAGTACTCTGTGCGCAGACTTACAAATGAGGATGGGCTGATCCAGGAACGTGGCCCCTCCGATGGTGTCCGCCTCTGCGTTGGGTGGACTCCGGTAGAGGGTCTCACCTTAAGATTCTTTGCTAACAACAATGGTGTCTGGTCCCGACAGCGATCACCACACGGCGTCTTCCTTGTGTCCCTGACACTATAGTATAGTTTTTGACACCTATCTATATATATATATATATATATATATTTATATATATATATATTATATGGGGCTCAGTTCCCAAAAGAGCTTGCTGGGTTTTGTGTGTTTTTGTTACATAGTAAAATGGGTAAGCGTCACTATGTAGGGGGCCTTCCCTGCAGCACCCGCACGTGATTGGGACCTATTTGGGACCTAAGCGGAGTTTCTAGCCTAGTCTGAGTGCCACTAACACTCAGACCCCCCCTTCCCCTTGCCTGCCCTGGCTCCAACTACAGTCCCCTTAACTGTCAGAATTCCAACTGTCAATCTCTCAGTCCTATTGGTTCCTGGCACATGTGGACTGCACCCCCTGAAACTGTTGAACTTGTAGTTCCCTTGCTGCTATACTCCTATGGAAAGGTAAGGGGACAACACGGGGACCAGGGACCCAGGCTATACAAGCAAGCTCACAATGCATCTAACCCATAGCCCGACCATAAGGTTCCCACCCCTGCCCACCACAATGACATCTTAATTACTATTGTAACCACAACTTTGTTTTAACTAACTATGTACAACGCCCTGGATAAGGGTGCTATATAAGGGTTACTGTATAACCAAATAAATAAATCACTAGACTCATCTCAGGGATGAGAAATGCAGCCTAAGAACACTAGCCTCCCAATGTGTTTGACTTTAAGTTTCGTTTTTTTACCAAGTTATCTGCACAACGCTCATCTCCAGGCTATGAAGAGCACACTTAAAAGTCGGCTGCATCCCTATATATACAATCTACTAATCAAAGCACAAGAGTTAAAATGTTTGCTTTTTTACATTTCAGTTTGCCTGAATCCATGGCCATCTGTAATATCCCCTTTGAGTTCACACCTAATATTCATAAGCATGCACCACGTCTGTGACTTACATTGGCTGTGTTTCAATTTGAAAATAGATTTTACTAGAGTAAAATGGTCACACATTTCAGATTATAGCTGCCAGACATTCAGCCTGACATAGTGTCCTCTGACAATGTTGCAGAATTTACATGTCAATCTACTTGCCTAAGGATTCATGTCATCTACAATTGGGTGAATGTTTTCCAAGAGGGATAATTTGGCAAAACATTTTCTTTTGTATAGATGTGAGCAGTCCATTTCATACACCTATTATATAAATCAATAGATTATACATGAATCATAGTAAGATAATTGTTTCCCACTGCTCTGTCCCACCTGAAAACAGTCATAGTAGACGACGTTGAGAAAAGACATTGTCCACAGAGTTCAACTTCTGTTAAATTAGATGATAGATATTTATCCTATTTTTGTACTTACAGTATATTGATCCAGGGAAGGCAACAAAACCCCAGTGAAATATATCCATTAAGGTCTCAGTAACAGGGTGAATATCAGACACCAGCCTACGCCTGGCAGACCTATGTGTAGGTCTGCAGTGCACAGTGACGGGGTAAAGTTCAGCTGAAAAAGGTCTAGTTCATTTTTCAGGTCCTAGATGCTCAATAAGGGGCTTCAGAAACTCAGGCTGCTCACACAATGCCAGGCTGTCTGAACCGAGAGACACACTGCAACTCTGGAGGAAAACTGCTTTCCTTTAATCCCTGTGTGCTATATAAAAACTCTGGACTTTGAACTTATTTGTTTATGTTTGCTGAAAAGAAGCTGTATTATTTTTGTATGCCATATTTTTTAGGCTAAATAAACCAGGCAATTCAGAAACACACATGTGGTTGCATTGTCCCTGCAACATATGGTGTCATTAGTGGAATTTTGAGCTGTCCCTGCATCAAAAGGGCCACACAAATGTTTTATTTTTTTTTAAATGGAACATTTTTTTAAAAGAGTTTCTGTGCGAGCAGGCCAAACAGCAGGGACTGTTCATGCAGGAGCAGGCCAAACAGCCGCCAGAGCGAGATGAAAGTCAAGCAAAGCAAAACAGCTCCTAATCCAGCAGCAGGCAGCACAGGATGAGCGGATGGCCAGGTTGCCTGCCCAATCCCATGTGTCCGCCAGTCCAGAACTTCAGAACAAACCCCCGGTCTGCTGAGGAATTGAGTCTGAACGAGATCCGCTTTTCTATTGATGTTTGAAAGGGTTGCCGAGCCCCAGGGCTGGTATTTAGATCGCTGGGCAACCACCTCATAGAAGAATCCCAGGCCTCATATCGGGGCCTCAGACAGATCAGGCTATGACTTAACAAGTAAAGCAACTATACTGGATCACTTAGTCTGTCCCCAGAGACCTACCGCAGCAATTCTGGCATCTGACGTCACCTCTAAGATGAGACCCCGGGTCCTAGCTCAGCGCTTACTGGACTTGTGTACTCTAATAAAACGACCCTAGATGGCGCTCTGATACTCTAAAAGGTGCAAATAAGTACTATACAGTGTGCAAAAAAATCAAAGTGACAATATAAATGCAAAGTGATAAATAAATAAATCACGTGCAGTGAGGAAGGTAAAAAACACTCAAACCCTTAAAGGACTGTTTCAAGGTCCAAACAACATGGGCAAAGAACGTGACACCTTAAAAAGAATGAGACTCATAGTCAATTTGTCTAAACAAACACAAACAGTGAAAAAGCTCCCAGGTGAACACTCACAAAGTGCTAAAATAAATAAGAAGTTATCCAACAAGGTGGATGGTCACAGGCTGGAGCAGGTAGGAGGTAGTACAATCTCAAAAGAGAGAGACACGAAGCCAAGGTAAAATGGTAACACACGATTTATCCAAAACAATAAAATTGGAGCTTACAAGATCCAAATGGAATAACAGCATGGAAGGTGAGTGTAAATGGTAGCTGAGTAGCGATCTCAGGGTCACAACACACTGCCGCTGCAAGCCTCCGTTCTGCGTTCCTGCCAGGGCCTATCGTCACTTCCGTGTTTCGGCCGGTTGAAGGTGAGTCACGGGATTCCCACATCTCTCTCCTCTCATCGTAGGCGAGAGTCACCTCTACGCGTTTCGCCGTTCTAAGTGACGACTTCGTCAGGATTAGCAGTGACCTGTTAGAAGGTTCTTTATATACCCCCTATCTACCAATAACCTCTCCTACTATAGGTCAATTAAAAAAACACCCTAACCAATGGGCAAATGAACTAAATACCCCATTAGCATAGAAATTGCATGTTACCTTTAAAGTAACTCATATATTCAAAGCTTATACATTTATTAAAACAATAAGAATCAATAAAAAGATCCTCCTTCAAGCTTTGATATATGATGTGTTACTTTAAAGGTAACATGCAATTTCTATGCTAATGGTGTATTTAGTTAAAGTAACCCCTTGTTTGCTCGTGTCTGCACGGGACGGAGTCTGAGGGCGGTTCCTGCTGTGTTCCATTCTTGGCACTTGCCGCCTGCGCACAGCAACCGTGTCGCCCGCAATGCTGTCCCTGCAGTTGCCTCACGGGAGCAAGGACCCAAATCTCCCTATCAGATCTGCTTGTTAGTAGCACGGCATGTGCGTGCAGACTTCAGTCCACCACCTCTATAATGGTGGCCCATGATGCGTCGGGGGGGCGGGACCTAGCCCGATCCGGACAGTACCCCACCCTTCAGGGGCGACCTAGAGAAGGTCTAGAAGGTATTTGTGGTTAAATGCCTGGATAAGCCTTGAGGCATGTACTGTTCTTGGAGATCCACTCTCGTTCCTCAGGCCAAACCCTTCCAATGTACCAGTATTGGAGTTTTCCCCTTGTATTCTGGAATCGGAATAGCCTGGACCTCAAACTATTGTTGGCACTCTACTAGGTTAGGTTGAGGGGTAAGTCCAGCTGAAGAGTGGGGGTCTTGAATTAAGGGTTTAAAGGGACATGTGGAATACCAACGGAATTTTCATGGAAGCCGGTAGTTTCAGTCGATAGGCGAATGGGTTGACCTTTTCTGTGATGACAAAAACCAATGAACTTCGGTGCTAATTTTGGATAGCACCTTTCTCTCAATACCTCCCTATACCTTCAGTAGGTTCTTTGTCGAAACCAAACCCTTTGCCCGGTGTGTAAGTGGGGGTCTCCCGACTATACTGTCGCCTGCTTTTTTTATGCAGTGATGGCATTTGTAAAGTTTCCCTGAATTTTATCCCAGGACTCATGGAGGTATTGAATCCTGCTCTCTGCCACAGGAACTCCAGAAATGATAACAGTGGTTGGAAGCAGAAGGGTGAACATTAGTTGGTGAAGGGGGTTTGTCGAGTGGATTCATTTCTTAAATTTTTATGGGAGAACTCAGCCCATGGCAGAAGGTCCGTCCAATTGTCCTAAGCGTCCGAAATAAAACAGCGATTTAACTGCAGGCGAGATTGGTTGGTCCGTTCGGCCATTGTTTTGCGGGTGATATCCTGAGGAAAAATGAAAGGCATGCCTAGTTGTTGGCAGAAGGCCCTCTAGAATTGGGATATGAACTGAGAGCCTCGGGCAGAAACGTAATAGGGTGTACCGTGTAGGCGAAAGATCTCCCTGATAATACTTCGGACAGTCTGAAAGCACTGGGTAGGTCTTTGAGCGGAATACAATGTCCTGTTTGGAGAAGGGTCGACCACCACTAAGATAGTATCCATCCCCTTAGATCTAGGCAGCTCCACAATGAAGTCCATGGAAAGGTGGGTCCCATGGACGAACCGGAATCTGAAGGGGTTGAAGAAGACCGGGTGGTCTGTTGCGGTTTCTTGTTCTGGACACAGTGGCACATGCCGAGACAAAGTTCTTAATATCCTTACGCATAACTGGCCACCAGAAGTCCGCTCCGAAAGGTCGATCGTCCTCCTAGTAACTGATGGCCGGCAGTTTTGGATCATGACCCCATTACCTTCCCTTGAAAAGTAGGTGGCGTGAATAACCCCCCTCTGGAACATTGAGGCCCTCTGGGATAAGAACTTGAGCCTTTGTGATGTCGCATAAGGCGTCGAAGGTGTTGGCTGAAAGAATACAGGTCAGGGGAAGCATGGTCTCCTGGCGATTCCCCGTCTTATCCTCCAATAGGAATTGTAGGGAGAGAGCGTCTGCCTTAATATTTTTTTGAGCTGGGGAGGTACAAATGACTAAGTTGAATCGAGAAAAAAAATAAAGACCAACGTGCCTGTCGCGCACCCTCAATATAGAATAGGTTCTTATGGTCTGTCAGAATGGTGACGGGACTTAGCGTGCCTTCAATAAGTGTCTACACTCATCTAGCGCCATTTTAATTGCCAGAAGTTCACGATTTCCCACGACGTCTATTTGTTCCGTGGGGGAAAATTTCTTAGAAAAAGGCGCATGGATGAAGTCGTGCTTGAGGGTTCTTCCTCTGGGAAACACTGCTCGGCGCCAACGTCTGAGACGTCCACCTGAGTGTGAAGGGCAGTACTGGATCCGGGTGCACAAGTATGGGTGCTGAGACGAAGGCTTTCTTCAGCCTTTCAAAGGCACTAGTAGCTTCCGGTGGGAGAGAGCCGGATCAGCTTGTTTGGGGGTTAAGGCCGTGATCGTTCCTACTACGGAGAAGTTTTGAATAAATCCTGGTAATAGTTTGCGAACCCCAGAAACCTTTGTACGGCTTTCGACATGGAGCAAAGCCAATCTATCACCCGCTTTCACCTTGGTAGGATCCATGGCGATCCAGTATTGGAGATGATATATCCCAAAGGAAGTCGTTGTCTGGTAAATTGACATTTTTGAATTTGGTGAAGAGATGATTCTCTCGTAATCTTTGTATGACCTGCTCAACGTGCCCGTATGCTCATGTACAGTCTTGAGGAGTATAATGCTGGTTCTAAGAACCGTGTACAGCCTAGTTAATGGAATAATGATGGTGAATCCTGTGTGAGGTCTGGGATGTGATCTTGATTGTAGGGAGGGTACTGGTGTGTGGTATCCTAGTTGTAACAGCATAGATGGCACTCAAGTTGTCCAGGAACCCAAAGGCTAATAATCACCCACAATAAACAATACCCTAATCCTTAGCAGAATAATATAACCATGTACAAGCAGGAAAAACTCACAAATCTGCTGCAGCGTCCATGTTTACCCTGTCGACCTTCAAAGTGTGCCCCCGCCCTTGGAGATAGAATGCAAAAGGAGAGAGAAATGGCAGAGCACAACCGGAATCATCCCAAAAAGAAAATTAGGAGCAAATGCTTTATCCATAAAAGGGTTTAATAGTCATGGAAGAAAAGGGCAAGGCATTACCCTACCAACATGTTACATGCTACAAAAGACACTTTATCAAGGCATGATAACGCACTTTCTCCTAATTTTCTTTTTTGGATGATTCGGTTTGCTCTGCCATTTCTCTCTCATATTGCATGTACAGTTTTGGAAAAGATCAGGATGTCATCCAGGTAGACATAACGTTTTGATCGAGAAGGTCCTGGAAGATCTCATTGACAAGTCTTGAAAGACTGCGGGAGCGTTGCAGAGTCCGAAGGGCAAACCATCAACTCAGTGTCCATCCTGAGTGTTAAAGGCGTCTTTCTTCTCATCTCCTTGGCGAATATCACCATGTTGTACGCTCCTCAGAGGTCCAGCTTGGTAAAGATGGTGACACCTTGTAGTCGTTGAATACTCCGAGATCAGCGGCAGTGGGCAGCGATTCTTAACAGTTCTCTTGTTGAGCCGCGGTAGTCTATGCAGGCCTAAGTGAACCATCTTTTTTCTTTACGAAGAAAAAACGCTGCACCTGCGGGTGACAATGATTTGCGGATGAAACCCTGAAGTTTTTCTGGATATACTTCCTTCATGCCTGTGTCTAGGGAGGGGATAGAGATTGGAACAGCCTCTTGGAGGAATGGCCCTGGTGGAGATCAATGGGACAGTCATAGGAGCGATGAGGCGGCAGTTCCTCGGCTTGGATCTTGTTGAAGACATCCCGTATTCTTTGTAGATCGCCGGTAGTTGTGGTTTATCCTATTAAGGTAGAGATACTCCCTCTAGACCTTTGAAAGAGATCAAACACTTACTTTGACACTGGGGACTCCAGTAAAGAGGTAGGGACTCTGTCCATCGATTCGAGGGTTGTGTAATTGGAGCCAAGGTAGAACCAGAATGACATCTACTGACGGTGTATGGATGGCGTCCAGAGAATCTTTTCAGAAGGATCCTCGCCGACTTGTAAGAGGATGTGTGTGTTTGTAAAAATATGAAAGCAGGTTGTTGAGGGCGCCCGTCTATGGCTTCTAGCCCTACGGGTCAATACTTGTAAATCAAGGGTATCTTATTCCTTTCAGCGAACCCCTGGTCAATAAAGTTCCCTCCTTACCCGGAATCCACAAAGTTCTGTTAGTGGTCTTGAAGGTGTCTCCAAACAGGATATGGGGACAAGAATCCTGGTTGAGAGTTTGGGAGGAATGAAGACAAGGTTCCCAGCGTAATCCTCTGGCTCTCACTGGGCTTTGGGTTTCCCACATTAAGTGGACAGGTGTTTACCAAGTGACCGGTATTCCACAATATAGGCATAGGCCTGGCGATGTCTGCACTGTTTCTCACCAGCTGACAAGCGAGAACCTCCCAATGTATGGGTTCCTCTACGGCCAGGGAAGAAGTATCCAAGGCTCCTGCTGGACAAGTAGAAATGGTTCTGTACCTTGTTGCGTCTGTGTCTCTCCATCCTTCTCTCGGAGACGTTGGTCCTTTCGTGTACACAGCACCACGAAATCCTCTAATCCAGTGGCGTTCTTGGACAGCCATCTCATCTTTGAGTCTTTCAGACAACCTTTGCCAGAATGTTGCGGTCAAGGCCTCGTCGTTCCAGACAGTCTCGTCGGCTATGGTACGAAATTGGACCGCACAGCGGGCCACAGGAGAGT